>OU015490.1:248590787-248640787 GCA_907164885.2 Dolomedes plantarius
TTAATTAGGTTTAGGAAAATAATAAAATAAATACGCATTTTGGGTCCCCCCCCTTCCAAGTGGGCCCTGTGCGGGTGCCCCTGTTGCACATGCCTAGTTACTGCCTATGATATATATATATATATATATATATATATATATATACAGACACGCAACACACACACACACATATATATATATATATATATATGGATCATAACTCTTTCTTCCTATTCATTTTTTTTTGCATATGAAAGCCATAATGAAAGAGTAACGAAGAAAAACAGCGTCATATAAAAGCGTAACAGGAAAACTTTACAGATTTAAATTAATTATTTCCAATAAATACGGTACACGAACATATATGCGAACATATATATATATATATATATATATGTTCACGAACATATATATATATATATATATTATATGTGTGTGTGTAATATGCATATATGCACCTATAAACAAATGTAATATTCAAATAGACATACTTGAGACGCTCCCTTGCCAAATTGATTAACTCAGAAAAACAAGTGGAGAAAATTATAAAATAATATACAACTTTTTTTAAAAAATTCTTTTTAAAATATAAATTCAAATACACATTGTGGAATGTATTACTGCAGATGTAGCCTTTATCTAACGACATAAAAAATGTATAATCCGTGGAGTCATCGTTATTATTATTACAATTTTTACGTAACTACGGGAGTTAATCGATTTGACAAATGGAAAAAAGTAATTACGTCCAATTCAGTCTTCAAATTATTTTTTTAACTACACAAAAATGAATTTAAATAATTGTTTAATAATTTACAATTTCTTCTGCAACAGTTTGAGTGTAACTGACTCACTTATGTTACTTATTTTGTGAGGAAACAACCTTAAATGATTTACCGTTATCATCAAGCATTTGTTTGAATTGCATTTTTTCAATGATTTACGTCAGAGTATGGAGCTAACTCGATTGGTTTGTGGAATAAGTTACTTATTATTCGACTGCCAAAAACAACCTGTTGTCATTGAGTGGGGTTGATCTTTATTATCAGGGAAATTTATTATGAATACAAAAAGTTAGGAGTCAATCAAATGCTTTGACACTAAGATTTCAAAAAATTCAAAAAGTGGAGTTAATCGATTTGGATTGTGAAAGGCTCATTTAACAGTGTGTGCATAAACTGTATATACAGTCTATACCAGGGATTCCCAACGGGGTCCAGTTGGAGATTTCAAAAAATTCAAAAAGTGGAGTTAATCGATTTGAATTGGGAAAGGCTCATTTAACAGTCTGTGTATAAACTGTACATACAGTCTATACCAGGGATTCCCAACGGGGTCCAGTTGGAGATTTCAAAAAATTCAAAAAGTGGAGTTAATCGATTTGGATTGTGAAAGGCTCATTTAACAGTGTGTGCATAAACTGTATATACAGTCTATACCAGGGATTCCCAACGGGGTCCAGTTGGAGATTTCAAAAAATTCAAAAAGTGGAGTTAATCGATTTGAATTGGGAAAGGCTCATTTAACAGTCTGTGTATAAACTGTACATACAGTCTATACCAGGGATTCCCAACGGGGTCCAGTTGGAGATTTCAAAAAATTCAAAAAGTGGAGTTAATCGATTTGGATTGTGAAAGGCTCATTTAACAGTGTGTGCATAAACTGTATATACAGTCTATACCAGGGATTCCCAACGGGGTCCAGTTGGAGATTTCAAAAAATTCAAAAAGTGGAGTTAATCGATTTGAATTGGGAAAGGCTCATTTAACAGTCTGTGTATAAACTGTACATACAGTCTATACCAGGGATTCCCAACGGGGTCCAGTTGGAGATTTCAAAAAATTCAAAAAGTGGAGTTAATCGATTTGGATTGTGAAAGGCTCATTTAACAGTGTGTGCATAAACTGTATATACAGTCTATACCAGGGATTCCCAACGGGGTCCAGGTGGAGATTTCAAAAAATTCAAAAAGTGGAGTTAATCGATTTGAATTGGGAAAGGCTCATTTAACAGTCTGTGTATAAACTGTACATACAGTCTATACCAGGGATTCCCAACGGGGTCCAGTTGGAGATTTCAAAAAATTCAAAAAGTGGAGTTAATCGATTTGGATTGTGAAAGGCTCATTTAACAGTGTGTGCATAAACTGTATATACAGTCTATACCAGGGATTCCCAACGGGGTCCAGTTGGAGATTTCAAAAAATTCAAAAAGTGGAGTTAATCGATTTGAATTGGGAAAGGCTCATTTCACAGTCTGTGTATAAACTGTACATACAGTCTATACCAGGGATTCCCAACGGGGTCCAGTTGGAGATTTCAAAAAATTCAAAAAGTGGAGTTAATCGATTTGGATTGTGAAAGGCTCATTTAACAGTGTGTGCATAAACTGTATATACAGTCTATACCAGGGATTCCCAACGGGGTCCAGGTGGAGATTTCAAAAAATTCAAAAAGTGGAGTTAATCGATTTGAATTGTGAAAGGCTCATTTAACAGTCTATGTATAAACTGTATATACAGTCTATACCAGGGATTCCCAACGGGGTCCAGTTGGAGATTTCAAAAAATTCAAAAAGTGGAGTTAATCGATTTGGATTGTGAAAGGCTCATTTAACAGTGTGTGCATAAACTGTATATACAGTCTATACCAGGGATTCCCAACGGGGTCCAGTTGGAGATTTCAAAAAATTCAAAAAGTGGAGTTAATCGATTTGGATTGTGAAAGGCTCATTTAACAGTGTGTGCATAAACTGTATATACAGTCTATACCAGGGATTCCCAACGGGGTCCAGTTGGAGATTTCAAAAAATTCAAAAAGTGGAGTTAATCGATTTGAATTGGGAAAGGCTCATTTAACAGTCTGTGTATAAACTGTACATACAGTCTATACCAGGGATTCCCAACGGGGTCCAGTTGGAGATTTCAAAAAATTCAAAAAGTGGAGTTAATCGATTTGGATTGTGAAAGGCTCATTTAACAGTGTGTGCATAAACTGTATATACAGTCTATACCAGGGATTCCCAACGGGGTCCAGGTGGAGATTTCAAAAAATTCAAAAAGTGGAGTTAATCGATTTGAATTGTGAAAGGCTCATTTAACAGTCTATGTATAAACTGTATATACAGTCTATACCAGGGATTCCCAACGGGGTCCAGTTGGAGATTTCAAAAAATTCAAAAAGTGGAGTTAATCGATTTGGATTGTGAAAGGCTCATTTAACAGTGTGTGCATAAACTGTATATACAGTCTATACCAGGGATTCCCAACGGGGTCCAGGTGGAGATTTCAAAAAATTCAAAAAGTGGAGTTAATCGATTTGAATTGGGAAAGGCTCATTTAACAGTCTGTGTATAAACTGTACATACAGTCTATACCAGGGATTCCCAACGGGGTCCAGTTGGAGATTTCAAAAAATTCAAAAAGTGGAGTTAATCGATTTGGATTGTGAAAGGCTCATTTAACAGTGTGTGCATAAACTGTATATACAGTCTATACCAGGGATTCCCAACGGGGTCCAGTTGGAGATTTCAAAAAATTCAAAAAGTGGAGTTAATCGATTTGAATTGGGAAAGGCTCATTTAACAGTCTGTGTATAAACTGTACATACAGTCTATACCAGGGATTCCCAACGGGGTCCAGTTGGAGATTTCAAAAAATTCAAAAAGTGGAGTTAATCGATTTGGATTGTGAAAGGCTCATTTAACAGTGTGTGCATAAACTGTATATACAGTCTATACCAGGGATTCCCAACGGGGTCCAGGTGGAGATTTCAAAAAATTCAAAAAGTGGAGTTAATCGATTTGAATTGTGAAAGGCTCATTTAACAGTCTATGTATAAACTGTATATACAGTCTATACCAGGGATTCCCAACGGGGTCCAGTTGGAGATTTCAAAAAATTAAAAAAGTGGAGTTAATCGATTTGGATTGTGAAAGGCTCATTTTACAGTGTGTGTATAAACTGCATATACAGTCTATACCAGGGATTCCCAACGGGGTCCAGGTGGATTCTTTGGGAGTCGATGGAAGTTTAAAAAGGGCCTATAGTATTCCAGGGGTCTATTGGGGGTCGATGATAAGTTTTTCCTTTTTAAAATTTAATTTAATTTTTTAGGAATGTAATTATTAGATAATAATGTCCATTTTAATATGTATAAATACAGATTCGCATAGGGCGTAGTGATCCTCCCATCTAGAGTCAAATATCATGACGCTTTTGTATATGTGTCGAATAATATTATATTATAATTACATATAAGTCAGTAAAATTGTTTAGTAAAATATATATTTATATTCGTTATGTTAGTTATTGTGACTATACGATGATAAGAAATTTCAGGCCAAACATTAAAAAAATTGTATCCATGCATCAAGCACAAACACCGCATTAATTAAAATCAAACTTTTGTACATTTGCAATCAGTGTTTCTTGTTTATATTTGTGAAATTAAAAATTTAAATAGTATAAAAATAATAAAACATAAACCTAATGAAACACCTTTTTCTAATTTTTGTTCATATTCTTAGTCAAATTGTTATCTTTGAGTTTTTTATATACAATTATTAGCATTATAATTATGTTGCATGCTGTATATTATAGAGAAAAATGCGAGGGGGTCGATGAAGGAAATCATTCTTTTAAAAGGGGTCCATGTAGGAAAAAGGTTGGGAACCCCTGGTCTATACAGCTTGTACGCAGTTTAAGATTTGAAAATATAATTAGGATATTTTAATTATTCTATGGATAATATTATCTATATATATAAAACAGTTCCGTAACTGACTCATTCATTCACTGACTGACTGACTGACTGACATACAACGCACAGACCAAACCGCTGGACCTACAGGGCTGAAATTTTGCATGGCGATTCTTCTAATAGTGTAGGGGTGCACTCAGAAAGATTTTTCAAAAATTCTTCTTAGATTTGTTTAAATTAAATTTTTAAGCTGGTTTTTAAACTTTTTTTACGTTTGCATTTAAAATAATACATCGAGGGTTATAAAATTTATATCACGAGAAAGATCTTAAAAATTCCTTCAAAATGAAAATTTTCGAATTTTTACCTCCCTTTCCTGATTTTTAGTGAATTTTTAAAGATTAATTTTTAGAATTTAATTTATTAAATGCTGATCACGTGATTTCTTTTTCTGGTACTTTCAATAAATTTATCGTCACGTTTGTAACAACTAAATAGACAAAAAAATATTTTTTTCTCTTTCTAATGCAGCAGACGATTGGATATTATCCCAAAAAAAAATGCATATCCCTTACGATTTTTTTATAAATATATATATATATAGATAGATATATATTTTACATCAATTGTATACATTGATCATCGCATTTATTATAAATATATATATTTATTTTTTGGCATAAATTGCATACGTTGACCGTTGTATTCAATTTGAATGTACTCCGTAGCGAAGCGCGGGTTTTCAGCTAGTTTGTTATAAATACTCTATTCAGGTGACAAGAAGTGTGAACAAAAGTTTAGAGTATTGGTTCATTCAGACATATGAGAAAACGTAATTTTTTAGAAAAAATTTAATGAATTCGAACATTAAAATTCTGTGATGCACATATATAAACAGTAGTGAAATAAAGAGTCTTTTATACCTAGAATTAATCAAAATATCATATCTGTTTGCAAACAAAACTACCGTGCGAGCTTTGCATTAGCTGTAACTAAATAGGTTTTCGAATGAGTGTGGTGGGGAGTGCAAGCCTTACGCCTTTATTTGAAAACACCTTGGCCTTTATTTAGATGACGGCCCATCCCACGGATAACGAGTACGCAACAATTATAAACTTAAAGCGTGCCTTGCCATTGAACTAAAAATAATGGCGCTCTTTAGCCAGGGTAGATCGGCATTAACTTTTGAAAATGACTTTATTACTGTCGGCACGCGAAGATTTCGCTTTTAAAACTTAATGTGGAGCGCTGTCGGTTACGAGGCTGGGGTTAAATTCCCTGTCAGCTGTCGGTGTCAGTTTTTCCACCCATTATGTTAATTTTTTTCGCTGAAGGGAAAGTAAGAATTCTTGTGGGAAATTATATGACTTCCATATTCTTTTTGTTTATATATATATATATATATATATATATATATATATATATATATATATATATATATAATATATATATATATATATATATAATATATATATATATATATATAATATATATATATATATATATATATATATATATATATATATATATATATATATATATATATATATACCGCTTCGCTACGGAGTACATTCAAATTAAATACAACGGTCAATGTATGCAATGAATGCCAAAAAAATAAATGTATATATTTATAATAAATGCGACGATCAATGTATACAATTGATGTAATATATATATATATATATATATATATATATACAGTCGAACCTCCATATATCGAAGTAGCAAAATGCTGGGAAAAAATTCGATATGTAGAAATTTCAATATAGAGAGTTGATATTAGTTTTATCATAATTCTCCTAAAACATTAAAACTAAAGCTAATTTTCGCATACGAAACTCCATTTCCAATTTATAGGTGAATCACATTAAATGAAAGTTAATAACTAAAAAATGAATTAATGTGAAAGATTTATTGAGTACTATATACCTTTAAAAAAAAACAATAATCCAGACAGTGGTTACAGTGATCACAGTTACATTCTTTTAAAAAAAAACTACGAATATCTTGCTGAAAAGCCAGTTTTGCGGAAAGTTCATCAAAGAAATGCTCGCATTTATTCAGTCCATTAAAAACTTCATCAGGGACATTTTCCGCGAATTGAAGTCCACGAAGTATTGTTTCAAACGCCAAAAATTGGGAGATTTTATTCTAAAGTGGAAAAAAATTTCCCAATATGTCGTAAAAAAAAAATTCGATATATCGAGATTTTTCCGATATATAGAAACAGTTTTTATATGTAATGAACATGAAGATTTGCTAAGAGTTCGATATATAGAAAATTTCCATATAGGGAAGTTCGATATATGGAGGTTCGACTGTATATATATATATATATATATATATATATATATATATATATATATATATATATATATTTATATATATATTTTAAAAAAATCGTAAGGGATATTTATTTATTTTTGGGATAATATCCAATCGTCTGCTTCATTAGAAAGAAAAAAAATATTTTTTTGTCTATTTAGTTGTTATGCACGCGACGATAAATTTATTGAAAGTACCAGAAAAAGAAATCACGTGATCGGCATTTAATAAATTAAATTCTAAAAAGGAATCTTTAAAAATTCACCAAAAGTCAGAAAATCGAGGTAAGGGTTCGAAAAAGATTTCACTGTAAAGGAATTTTTATGATCTTTCTCGTGATATAAATTTTAGAACCCTCAAATTATTATTTTAAATGTAAACTTAACAAAAGTTACAAAAACAGTTTAAAAATTTAATTTTAAAAAATCTAAGAAGAATTTTTCAAAAATCTTTCTTTGTGCACCCCTACACCATAAGAAGAATTGCCATGCAAAATTTCAGCCCTTTAGGTCCAGCGGTTTGGTCTGTGCTTTGTATGTCAGTGAGTCAGTCCGTCAGTCAGTGAGTTACGGAACTGTTTTATATACACTGGTGTAAGAAATTAAGAGATTTTGCAGACTTGGTCGATTATCTCTAGAACTACTGTACCGATTTTAATGAAAATTGATATGTACATACATTGATACAATACAAAACGAATAACCGTTCAATAATTGTAATACACACGCATGATCATTCGTAACACTCATTGGAGTCGGAAGGTATGAAACAGCGGTTGCAGAATAAACAAAAAAAAAATGGGTTAATAGATGATGTTATTTTGCAGCAATCGGTTAATTTCAAATTGTAACAGTAAAAATGAGTACCACCAACGTTTAGATGATGGAATGAGGTGGCGAATTGTGGGGAGGCTAGAAGCAGGCCAATCTCAAATCCAAATTTGTAGAGAGTTCAACTTAACGCCCAGCGTCGTGTGTAACTTATGGAAACAGTTCCAGGATACCGGATCCATCGAGAGAAAGCCTGGGCAAGGTCGTCCAAGAGCCACGACGGCCAGAGAAGATCGCCATTTGTCGATTATAGCGAGGCGTAACAGGAGTGCTACAGCTTCTCAGCTCTCTAGTAACTTGTATGCAGCCACAGGAACCCGTGTATCAAGGGTGACTGTTTCCAAAAGACTTCATGAGAGAGGGTTGTTTGCAAGAAGACCTGATATTTGCGTCCCGCTCACTTCTACGAACAGGAGAATCCGAATTTATCGTGTTGCAGAGAGCAGAGAGATTGGAGTATGGATCAATGGGCGACCGTTCTCTTCGTTGATGAGTCCCGGTTCAGCCTAATCACCGATTCTCGCCGTACGTTCATATGGAGAGAACCAGGAACCCTCTACCTACCCTCCAATGTCCGCGAAATCGACCATTATGGCGGAGGAGGTTTAATGGTCTGGGCAGGCATCGTCTTGGATGGCCGCACACCTCTCCATGTCTTTGAAAGAGGCACTGTGACTGGTGTGAGGTATAGGGATGAGGTCTTAGAGCCCTATGTTCGCCTTTTCAGGGGTGCAGTTGGCCCTGAGTTCATTTTAATGGACGATAACGCGAGGCCACATAGAGCTCTTCTGGTCGACGAATTTCTAGAGAGTGAGGATATTCGCCGGATGGATTGGCCAGCCTGATCTCCAGACCTTAACCCTATAGAGCATGTCTGGTACGCTCTGGGGAGGGCAATTGCAACTCGCAACCCTCCAACGAGAACCATCCAGGGAATGAAAACAGCGTTGCTGAACGGGTGGGACCAATTGCCACAGGAAATGATAAACTGCCTTATTTCAAGTATGAACTCACGCAGCGAGACCTGTATATCTGTAAGAGGGGACCATACCCCTTACTAACCCATCTATTAACCCATTTTTTGTTTATTCTGCAACCGCTGTTTCATACCTTCCGATTCCAACGAGTGTTACGCACGATCATTCGTGTGTATTACAATTATTGAACGGTTATTTGTTTTGTATTGTATCAATGTATGTACATATCAAATTTCATTAAAATCGGTACAGTAGTTCTAGAGATAATCGACCAAGTCTGCAAATCCTCTTAATTTCTTACACCAGTGTATATAGATGAGTGTGTGTGTGTGTGTAATATCCCCATTACATCACGTCCTTAAATTATAACCTAAAAGGGTAAACTAGCTTATATTTACATGGCTGGAGCTAGACTCAGCCTGAAAGGAATAAAAATTAGATTTAAATGCAGTCGGGTCAAACTTCTTAGTACATCGTTTAATAGCACGAAAATACACCAGCCCATTCTAGAAGAACGGCTCGGAATAAAATCACCTTTCAACATTAAACGCGAGAGGGCGAAAAAAAACATGTGGCTATTATTTGTAGGGTCAGCAGATTTAGGGGGCTCGCGATGCTAATCCACTCCCGAATTCGGACATATACATGTGTAGAAATACAAAGGCATGGGATTCTGTGGCTAAGGGTTTTAAAGCGATAAATTAATATTACTGGGGTTTGGAAAGGGATTTAGGAAAGAGATTTAGGAAAGGGAGTTTAAATGCTAGAATGGTGGGCATAATATTTCAGATATTGCATATATATATATATATATATATATATATATATATATATATATATATATATATATATATTAATTTGTGCCGTAACTAGCCATTCCTGTGCCCTGGGCAAGAATTTGCATTTGGGTCCCTTGATTAATTAAGTTTTGGAAAATAGTAAAACAAATTTAGCATTTTGGGCTCCCCTTCCAAGTAGGCCCTCGGCAGGTGCCCCTGTTGCACCAGCCTAGTTACAGCAATGTATATATATATATATATATATATATATATATATATATATATATATATATATATATATATATATATATATATATATATATACATATATATATATATATAATATATATATATATATATAATATATATATATATATATATATATATATATATATATATATATATATATATATATATATATATATATATATATATATAAAATATATATATATGTGTATGTGTGTGTGTGTAACGTCTCCAGGACCAGAGAGAGACATTACTTCGGTCTGCCTTGCTGTGAGTACAGTTCAGTTGATAAAAATAATAAGTTTATTTATTGAGCACATTGTGGATAATACAGTGTATAGTATTTAGTTATTTATCATTATTATAAGAAATATAAAAGCTGAGAACTATTTACAAAAGCTATTTTCATCGGAAAGAGTCACAAGCGTCTTCTTCAACCCATATTCATGGACATGGGTTGGATGTGCCCATATATATATATATATATATATATATATATATATATATATATATATATATATATATATATATATATATATATATATACATATATATATATATATATACATATATATATATATATATATATATATATATATATATATATATATATATATATATATATATATATATATATATATATATACAGTGTAATCTAGATCTATCGTTTTTCAAAGTCGACCGAACTGAACGATAAATGTGGGAACTTAACAAAGCAATATGACTGTCAGACCGGGTGAAATAAACGACACATACGAGAAAACGAAGATTCGGGGAACGATCGTTCGAGTTTCCACTGTATATATGCAGTCGATTCCGGTTAATCGGACCACATCGGGACGCGATCATTTTGGTCCTAATATCCGGCTGTTCCGATTAAACGTACATGCCTTAAGTTACAAGACGGGATTCGGTCCGATTAACCAGTGGTCCAATTAACAGGAATCGGCCCTTTAGCGTGTTGTAATAGCTAAGAGGCGCACAGCTGGATTATCCTACCAGGACAATGGAAATTTCGCTTCATTTGTACACGTAACCAGTATATGAAGTGATCTTCTAAAGCGACAGCCTCAAAAACAGAAACGGAAGTAGTTGTATAATGGGGAAAGACGACAATAAATTATAGAATTAATGAATGGTGGAGCATTATTATTACTTACACACACACACACACATATATATATATATATATATATATATATATATATATATATATATATATATATATATATATATATATATATATATATATATATATATATGTGTGTGTGTGTGTGTGTGTGTGCGTGCGCGTGAAAATGAGCCGTTGAATGCAAAATTTGCCTAACTCTTTTTTTTTTTTCACATTTCGGGGAGATTAGACCACTAATCAAAGTTCTTATTTCATTCTGTCTTGTGTTAAAGTGGTGTAAGTCTTTATTAATTCAATGCTGACTATTATCGTGCCATCGCAGAGCTTTAACACAAGGCAAAATAAACATAGAGCTTTCAATTAGTGGTGTAAACTGGAATTGCGTAAAGAAAAGACACCACTTTTGCATTCAACTGCTGATATATAAACGTGCTGTGAGACATAAATTCAGCACTTTTAACTATACAGATGATACTGTCTTACATTTGTATGTGACGTGTTACATTTGTATGTGAGAGTATGTGTGTGTGTGTGTGTGTGTGTACACAAACACAGTTATTGAGCATCATTCATTTCATCCATTTTGGATATAAAGTAGCTTTAATTATTTCGAAACTTTTAGTAATTAGTTCCTAAATTATAATGTAGTATATTATATTATGAGCTCTAAATTATGCAAATTAAGTAATAACCAGGCTTTACCACAGGAAAGAGGATTTCGGAGAGGGGGGGAGGAGAAGAGTGTCACTTCACCCTGTCCCAGGGCACCTGGGAGTTCCGATGTTTACTACAACAAAGAGATATATCTTTATTAGAAATAATTGGCCTCATCTGTATAGTTGACTGTGCTGAATTTATGCCAGGAATCAGTTTTAATGTTTTGGGGGAGTTCAGAAGCTGTTATTCTTTTACAATAGCCCTCGCAGGTCGGAGGTATTTAAAATAAAGAGGCTATTTTTTTCTCATAATATTTCGTAAACAAGAATTTAGAGAAAAAAAAATCTATTCAATTAATTTCACTTCAGACAGGGGCTGTATTTGTAACCTTCACGGTATTTTTAAAATGTCGGCAAATTAACGCGGTCAGAAATGGCGAAGCATTTAACAAAGGTGGTCATAAATTAGAAAGGAAAGGTAAGACAGAGGTTCTTGAGTATTTTTTTTAATGAAGGATTGATAACATCAAGGTATGAATGTTCTGCGGGCAAAAATTGCCAGTGAAAAAGGTTTGGCGTGTCTAGTCATATAAGCTTGGCGACTTTTTAAAAATGCCGCCAAGGGTACCCTATTCTGTATTCTCTCCCCAACTTCTTTTAGTTGGGGCGTTTCAATAGTTTGTAAAACACATAAAAAGGTTTAGAGCAGGGGCTCCCAACCTATGGGTTGTGAATCCCAAGGGAATTACGAATTATTTTATTAAATTAAAATATTTTTAATGAATTTCTCAGAAAAAAAAGATCAATATTTTTTCACCATAAAACTATAGGGCAGTGATATTTTTTTAAAGGAAAATGTCTCATTCAATGCGGAAGCTCAGTTCGTTAGAAATCGACCGCCTGCATTTGGCGGTAAATGAAAATCGTAGTCACTTACTATGCACAATGCGCAAATTTTAAACGTCAGTGTGTCTTTCATCAATCAGATAATTGTATAATGAATAAGATGTTTACACAAGTTTTTTCTCAAAATAAATGTATTCAGAAATAGCTTCTCGATATTTAATTGCTACCCCCTAATATTGATATAAATATACAACGTATTTGACGTGAGAACTGATTTTAAACAGAAGTTTATTAATGTTTCCTTTCTTTACAGGAAGGTTAGATAGAATAAAACGATCAGACTTACAGTGGATAAAAACATCGTCTTTTTTGTTGGGTTGTGAAACTGAAGAACACCAAAGAAATAAAATTTTGAGAGCACATTGCTTCGTATTTTCTATTTTCAATGATTATCTTACCAAGTCACAGCAGTGGTAAGTACAAATATTTTCTTTCTTTTTGTACATTATTTTGTAATTTGTGTGAAGCATTTTTTTTAAAATTAACGACTTTCGAAAATACTAAAATTTATTCCGTTTGAAACGAGCATAAATAATTACAAGATAAAAATAGCTTTTTATATACCATGTTTTCAAATTTTCTGTTGAATCATATAAACTTGACAATTCTATGTATTAATAAATACTGTTTTAAAATTTTCTTGGTGAATTATCCCATCAACTTGAAAGAAAATGAAGTTAATTGGAAGTTAACTTGCATTTAACTTTTCGTTGCCTTTCCGGCCAATAGATGGCTGCCCCAATATACAAAAGAGCGCCGATCTCAATTGGTAGCTTGTGATTTTGATGCCACATGCAGAATTTTCTACATTAAATATTTTCAAAAATATATCAATTGGTAAATTTCCTATTACATAATGTTATAATTTTCTTTTGGGAGGTATGGGTGGGGACATATAGATTAAGATTTTGAATAATAGTCACCATAATTTACAATAAGTTCTCTTTCACCTGCATAGTAATACTACTTAAAGTACAATGAAACTTCTCCATGGCGTCCAGTCATGGTTCCGAAAATAAGTGGCCGTTTTGAGGGGTGGCCGTCGAAAAGAGGTTTCTTCCATAGCATTGGCTCTATGGAATCTTGAATCGGTTCTGAACAAATTATGGGCGTTTAGAGGGTTGGTCGGCTAAAGAAGTTTCACTGTACGCACAGTGCAACTCTAAGAATTGTAAGATTTGCAACAGTATTCCGAAATATTCAAGGAAAAAGCAGCGAGCCAGTGACCTGAACGTCTCTGGTTCGATGCCCGTCGCTGCAAATCCATCGCCGTGTACACTTATGGCGGCTGGTGCACGTAAAATCCGTCGTGACTGCAATGTCCTCCAAGTTTTCAAATTTACCTCTGGAGGTGCGGGGTCAAGTGTTCCGGTCTCGGCACTTGACTCGGTTCTAAATTACGGGACCGTCTTGTAGGGGGTAATGCTGGCCACCTATACTGTGCCCTCTTAAATAAATGGCCAGCAGTCTCGGCTGCAAGTGTAATGGTTTAAGTTCCAAAAAATTTCCATATGTAACAACATATTCAAGGAAAATACTATCGTTTCATGATGAAAAGTTAACTTCAGTCAAAATATAGCTGCATATTTGAATACTTATAGAGAATAGATCACTTCTACCCCCACTTGGGTGTATATAATTTGAATTGGCACTCTAAATGAGTTTGATACAAACACAGTTTATACATGAAACAATGTTTATTGAATTCGTTGCACATATAGAATTTGCTTTTACAGCAATAAGCATTCGTACTACTTGTACGGAATATATATTAGCATTCAATAAAAATACACTTTGTCATACTCACAAACCAGCAGAGAGTCAAACCAGCAGTTCTGCCACGTAAACTTTGGGCCCCCCTCTGCACTAGCGCAGGATAGCACCTGGAGCTGCTTACCTCGTAGCTCCCTCTCGCTTATCTATCAACTTTAACAACCTCCTTTTTATTAATCAAGCTGCATGGTATTTATACCAAGCGCGTATGCCGAAATTAGCATTTCTCAAGCAGCTTCTTTAATTCATTCACTCAAAAGTTCGATTCTTGTGAATCGAATCTTATGTATACCTTACATACTTACAGGAGATTTTCAAGAAGCATTTTGTGGTTATGCTATAATGCACGCGGATTTAATGTTTAAGTGCCACATAGTGCATGATTGGGCAGCCCAGATGTTATGCTCTTTATTTTTCTTGTGCTGTTTCTATTTCTTAACAACAGTTCAGATTTACATTCGTCAGATTTCATGCTTAATTCAGAATATATGGTCGTCAAATTTTATGCTTTCTTCAGTTTGCGTGTTCTTTAGATTTTATGAGCCGTTCAGATTTTTTATGTTCTTCTGATTTTATGCGCTGTTTATGTTTTTACTGTTTCTTCGATGAGCAGTTCATGCTATGCAAGTTCTATAGTAGCGAATCGTCAGACTATATAAATCTTGTTTTCATAATTGTCATTCTTTTTTATGCTAACAAAAACCGTACACAGAATCGATGTGTGTTTATATCCCGTTGTGACCAAACGCTTGAATTTAGTAAAACTGTTCAAAGGAAATATATATTTTTTATATTTCTAAAACAGTCATTTCATGGATTTTAACGTAAGAATCGTAAGTATTTGTCTCTTCTATCAGCAAGCTTGACCTGAATTGAAACAAACCGGGTCATGACCCTTGGCACTTTTCGACATGCAATATAACAAACGCGATCTCGGCATTTGATTCTTTTCGACATGAAATGAAACAGACATGATTATGCCGCACGGAATTTTTCGGCATGAAATGAAGCACACTCAGTCACACCGCTTGGCACGTTTCGACATCAAACTAAACAAACTCCATCACACAGCTTGGTACGTTTCGACATTAAATTAAACAAACTCGATCTCACTGCTTGGCACGTTTCGACATCAAATTAAGCAAACTCGATCACATCGCTTGGCAAGTTTCGACATGAAATGAAACGCACTCAGTCACACCGTTTGCACGTTTCGATATCAAATTAAACAAACTCGATCACACCGCTTGGCACGTTTCGACATGAAGTGAAAAAACTCAATCACACCGCTTGCACCTTCGCGATATCAAATTAAGCAAACTCGATCACATCTCTTGGCACGTTTCGACATAAAATGAAGCACACTCAGTCACATCGCTTGGCACGTTTCGACATGAAGTGAACAAACTCAATCACACCGCTTGGTATCTTTTATAAAGATTTAATTATTTTAAGGATGAAAATGTTTCGAAGCAAATAGACAAAAAATGACTGAGCTAAACCTGTTTCGATTTAGTTTATTTACTTCTATAGAAATAAACTTGTAGATGTTATGAATGAAAAGTTTTGCTGATATTTATTATATCTGTAGATAAAACATCGAAATTTTCATAATATTTCAAAGATATTTAGCGTGATATTAAGGAAAGACATATTCTTTAAGAATAGGATAACATTTTCAGGGTACTTGCAAGGGATAAAGACCTCACAACATTTACAAATTATTTAAATAA
Organism: Dolomedes plantarius; assembly: GCA_907164885.2. NCBI lineage: Eukaryota > Metazoa > Arthropoda > Arachnida > Araneae > Dolomedidae > Dolomedes > Dolomedes plantarius. The sequence continues at coordinate 248,606,827 of OU015490.1, forward strand.
ATTTTCTAAGACATTAGGAGAATGTCTTCATTTATAACATTAGTTTTAGCCAAGTTTCCCTAAAACGAATTTCCTGATTTTAGAAGGCTAAAAACTATGCTGCATAGTGCAAAGTATTTGTTCTCGAGTGGTAAAAGTATTTGCCAGGTGATGATTCATAATGTTATAATACTTTATGTACAGTTTGAAGAAATTATTTTTAATGTATATACAAGACTTTAACAATTTTGTGAACCGTTCTCGCAAGGGAAAACATACGCCTGTTGTCATGTCGCAAAAGAGCACCTGTTCCTTCACTGAAAATTCTGCTGTCTTCGATCTCTGAGTTGGTGTATGAGGTACATTGACAAAAACCGGGTATAAGTCTCCCAATCTGTCTTATACACCCATCTTACGAAAGACGTTAAAAATAAATCACTTTCTTCCTGCATCAAACATGGCCCAGCTGACCGCAAACTCAAGCTCCGGAAATTGGACACCTCGCGATGCTTGGACCACAAGGATTCGGCTGCCTCAGATCTTGGGACGTTACGCCGCAAAAACCTGATAAACGCAAGAGATGCCTTGTTAACTTACCGGCCTTCTGTTATATATCGGATGCTGCCACAAAAAAAACCCCAGGAAGTTATTTATTTCAGTGGTAGACGCTGGAATCTACAGACTTCCGGTCATGATGCAAACGTACTAAGGTGCAGCACGTTGCATCAAAATTCTCCTTCCCCCCTCCCCCCCCCCAAAAAAAAAAAAATCCATTGGAATTTCTTATCCCAGAAGAGAAGTTCAATAAATTTTCTTGATTTGTGCTCAAAACATGTACTTAATTCCTTTCATTAAAATAAAATTTTAATATTTACAACAAAACAGAATTGAGATCAACAAGAAAATATATTAATTGCCATCATGTATTGAAGTATATTGAGGTTTTTCTTATGTAGGAAGTGACGTTCAGAACAACACTGCTACTCAAAACTTCCGATTACCTGTAGGTGAATTATCTATTTTACAAATTAATAGTTCTTCACGTATAAAAAGAAAGTGGTTAGAAATGAAACACAAATTGAAAGAGTTCGTGCTTGAACAAAGGAATAGAACAAGATTTTCCAAAAGCATATCTATGTACGTTTTGATAACCAGCTATTGAAATCAAAGCATAAAATCTCTGAATTGTTCATTTTTTATGATATACAGCGCTATGATGGATTTCCGTGACTTCCCGTGTTCCGTGCTCATCGACATGGGTAATCGGTTGTACGGATTACACTTCGTGAGTCACGGTCTAGATTCAGGCTAAAAGCAAATGGAAATTTAAATGCCTTCTCCGCTATTTTACCCCGATTTCTACGAATGTTAGACATTGTGGTTGCCACCTCATCACTTCAAAATTATTTACAGTGCCCTCCAATTACTCAACGCCATTGTAAGAAGATATGTGTGACTGCCTTATGCGAATACCATCAGCAACTGTGAAGAATTAGAAAGAATTGGGTTCTCTAATCCGCAATGCAAATATTAGGTGCGTGACTGGCTTGTACATCTGCCGATCGCGACATAGTCCTCGTGCCATGAAAACTAATTAGGTTGCGTGTAAACAAACTGCACTGGAAATACGTACGTAGGAGTCTCAGTTCTTTTGAGGTCTCCTTTCGTGTTACTTGCTCGGAAATTACACCTCGCACACGAGTTTAATTGAATTGGAATGGGGAGAGCTCATAACTCGCAGGAAGCTCGTTAATTATTGTGCTTGTAAGCAACCAAAATCCGAAAATTTTCTGCGAAAATCTTATAACAGAAATTGTAATGCAAATGGAGTCAGCCTGTTGTGGAAGAAAATGGCTCTTGTTGTTTCTAGTACATGCGCTTTAATGGAGTTTTAAACAGAATGAATGAACGAATGAATCTAATGAATTTTAAAGGAAGTTTTAAATAGCAAAACTCTCCAATTTGGTACAGATGTGTTTCACGCACCTTTTTCAATTTGGCGATTTTTTTTTATGTTTGGCGATTTTTTTTATTTTTAGCATTTTTTTTTTTTGGTCTGGCAGCCATCCGATTTGGCGTGATGTTTGTTTTTTGTTGCAACCCTGAATAGGTGTTGTGGTATTGTGTAGTGTTTTTCGAAGTTTAATATACCGGTGTTCGATATTTTTGTTGGCGTTTCATAGTAGCGGTTTAGGATTTTTGTAATGTTTTTGGAAGTTTAATGTCTTCGTTTTTTGATATATCTGCGTATGTTTTAAATAGATGTTGCGGATATGTGTAATGTTTTTGGAAGTTTAATGTCTTCGTTTTTTGATATATTTTGCGTATGTTTTAAAGTAGCGGTTGAGCATTTCTGCTTAGGTTTTGAATTTTAATATAGCCGTTTTTAGATATATTTGCGTATGTTTTAAATAAGTGGTTGAGTATTTCTGCTGAGGTTTTGAAGTTTAATACAGCTGTTTTTAGATATTTTTGCGTGTTTTAAAGTAGCGGTTGAGCATTTCTGTTTAGGTTTTGAATTTTAATACAGCCGTTTTTAGATATATTCGTGTATGTTTTAAAGTAGCTGTTGTGGTTTTGTGACATGTTTTTGAAAGTTTATTATTGCCATTGCTAAGTTTGTTTTGAATTTATTTTTATATTTGAGTTGTTATTGATATTTTGTGTATTATTTTAAGTGTATTTTAAGTGTAAAATGTCCGCTTAGGCCTATTTTGGCGACAAAATTTTTTTGACGAGTATTTGGCGTCAAAAAAAAAATTTGTCGCCAAGAGAGGTGCGTGTAATACATCTGTTCCTCTAATTTTTGTGCTGTTACAGAAAGTTTTATAGTGTGAAGGTATACTCTAATTTATATCATTTTTGAAAAAGCAAATAAGAGAATTTCTGTCATACCAAATAATATCGTTGTAATGTTGCATTCATTTTGATATTTTAGTTCCTATGTAAAATACAAAAGTTTTGCACAATAACGAAAATTTGGAATTTTTGCGGAAATAGTGCCGACATTGTAGAGCCATTTATTAGAGCTAAACAGGTCTAACTCAATCATCTCCAATTATCACTTGTCCTACAACGCTTTAGTCTAATTATATATTACAGTCCAATTATATAATTATAGTCCAATTATACAGGGTTCCCGGGCTAAAGGTATCCAAAAGTCATGACTTATTTTTACGGAACTACCCATTAGAAATTTAAAAAAAAATTATTTATATACAAAGAACATCTCTCCAAGTTTTAATATCAGTCATAGATTTATATCATAGTATCATAGATTTCGATGTGTGCACATTCTGTAGCGCGACTAACGTCTAAATTGTACTCCAGTTCTCTCCAAGTGTTTCGTAGCATATCAGGAGTTATTAGACTTTTGCTTGAAGATTCATTAAATCCGTTGTGTATAACCAAAAAATTGAAACTGTGGATGACTTGAATAATCGTAGCATTCATGCAATTTGAGTAATAACTTCTGATATCCTATGAAACACTTGGAGAGAACTGGATTATCATTTAGACATTTGCCGTGCTTCAAAATGTGTACATATCGAAATCTATGATACTATGCTAGAAATCTATGATTGATATTAAAACTTGGTGAGATGTTCTTTCTATTTAAATAATTTTAAAAAATTCTAATGTAAAAATAAGCCATAACTTTTGGGTACTTTTAGCCCGGATACTCTGTATAATTATAGCCCAAGTACATGAACTTTATAACAGTAAACTGTAGGCATTTAATCATACTGTCTATTATCTTTTAATATATATAGGTGGGAAACCATAATATTTAGTATGGTTTCCTGCCTTAAAACTGGCACTTGGGCTGAGTATAAGACACTTGTACATGGACGTTTTATTTTTATATTAATAACTATGTTATTAAAGGAAAAGATAGCTTTTGGCATTACACAGATTATTTAACAGTTCCGACTCAAATGTGTATAATGTTTATGGGTATTCTGTTGTAAAATGCCCGTTGGAGTCTTGTTGATCATCTTAACCCTGGAAAACTAAGCCATGGCTCTAGTATTGCCGAAATGGGCCTTTTCTACATATAACAGCCTAAAAACTATTTTTAAATTCAGCCGAAACGTCGATTTCGTAGATATTGTCTTCATAAGTTTAGTGAACTCCTTTTAAGATGAATCCACGTTTGCGTGATTTTCCCGTATCTGTATCAATATATGTATAATGTGGACGGTAATCTGCGAGTGTATGTCTAGAGTACTTGTGCTCGTGAAGGCCTGGATACCTCCAAAGAATATCTGGTCAGTGCCAGATGTCAGAATACAAGATGATTTTTTGGTGATATGATTCAACCATAATCGACTTGGAATCGGTTTTTCACCTGAACACCAATGAAATTGTACGTGGTACAGGTATAGAAGTGTGAACGGTTCCAATAGCATGGCTCATTTACAATGTAGGAATAATGGCGTAGTGAGCAACAGTGGAGGGGTGGGGGAATTATCGCGCGATAAGATATGAAACCTCCCATTATTGTTTGGTATTATCATCTAAGACGTTACGTGATACGATGATACTATACCCCTGAGAACTCAGCGTTAGTAATTGAAAATATTTTCTAATTACTGAATAGCTATTGAGAACTGCGCTATCTGTAGGCGAGAGTCATCAATGGTCAATCGTGGCTGCAAAAACCCTTGAGTAGTGCGTTTTAGCATCGTCCATAACTAGTCACCAGATATGAGTGGTCAAGGCATCTGATTCCTCTAGTCCAATGGTTCCCAGCCGTTGGTCCGCGAGAGCCTCGGGAGTGGTCCGGCACCATATATAAAAAAGTTGCCAAATAAATGGGGATTTTGAAAGCAATGTTCATTGAACTAGATGGGCCAATATATATCCAACGACTATCAGGTGTTGAATTAAAATTTCTTAAAAGTTTAACATAATTATTTTATTATTAGAATATCATGCGTTAGAATGCGAGTACGTTAATCCTGTATCCCTTTTGCTTGAGGGATATTCTATACCCCCATACCCCCCGGAGGGTCCCCACCCCCTCAAGTCGGTGGGGGATGGTGATGGTTCGCACATGGTTCAGTTTCTGGCTTAGTGGTCCGCAGACTTCTACGGGTTGAGAACGACTGCTCTAGTCGATGTCAATTATGTCGCTAAGGTCTCATGCTCATTTCTTGTGTATGCGTGTGTGCATTTCAAATTGATCAGTCTGTGCAGAGTGTGAACACAATAAAAAATATGGGTCAATAACTCATATCAGTACCAGTTGCGTGGTTCGTGATTCAGGTTTTGCTCGTAAGTTATGAGATATTGGGATTCACAAAATAACAATTCCTCTGATACACCAGTAGCTAGAATATCAGTCTCCAGGTTAGAAGACCAGAGTTTCAATGGCAGTTTTTGTGGACATCCATTTCAAAAGGGGTTTTAATTTATGGGGGTTATGCATTTTAAAAATCTACATGAATACTACGTTTCAGATGTCCCTCGCATTGTGCTACCAAAATTGCACTAATTAAGATCCTCTCACGTGAAGTTAATTGAAACTTTGGACCTCTTTTTCATCTCATGAATACCTCTGTCGAAAGAAGAGAATAAGTTTAGAGGATGTTCAATTTTAGTTGCTTTTGTTTTTATATAATCACTAGCGGCCCGTCCCGACTTTGTCCGGGTTGAACAAAATATTATACCAATAAATTTCCAGTTGATAGCCAATAAATTGTAAATCTTTTTTTACCTTAATAATAACCTAAATAATACCTTAAATTAATTTTATGTTAGTTAATAATTAAAATAAATTTTTTAAAGAAAAAGGCATGCCGGAGAACGGCTAGGTTCGAACCGCTAGCGTCAGAACAGAAGCCCATCGCGATAGCACCACGATAAGGATCGTTGAAATCTTCGGAACAAAAAGCGGTAGAAGACAGTAGCGGAAACAATGGAGATTGTTAGGATTAAGCCCCTAACTTTATTTCTACTGATCAGATATACATAATATATAGCCTATGTCCATCTGGAATACTGTACCTTTCAAACAGTGAAAGAATTTTTCAAATAGGTACAGTGGTTCTGAAGATTACCCTCCACGTACAAAATCGCTCTCTCTTTATATATAAGTATAGATTGCTTTTGTTTAGTCATAAATAAAAATTGCTATCTACAAAGTAGAAGTAAAAAAACTCTTAGTTGTTTTACTTTAGATGTTTTCTTTTAATTTAAATAAATATGTGTCACATGGCTTAGGACATCTCGGCAACCTCCATTAGCGTTTTGTTCAAAAACCAAAATTTTACCCTTTACGTCATGCAGAAAAGTCCTTTGAGTAATTATAAGACAGCTGAAATAAAGTTGTAAAACAAAAAGTGCCGAGGAAAAAAAAATTCATTCGATTACGTTATTGTGCCAGATGAAGTTTGAAATATCATTCGCAGGGTTGGTATGGCAACAGCTCAAACAAAAAACGTGACACATTTGGCTCAGAAAGTACTTGTGCTCGTGAAAAATTTGGATGCCTCCGAAGTATTTCTGGACACTGCTAAATGTCAGAATACTAGATTTCGTGAAGGCGAAAGTAGGTGAAGGAGAGAGAATGGAGACCGTATATTAATCTTCTGCATCATACATCTTAAGAATCAATATGGCCTTGGACGGTGTGCCTGTTATACCTCGGAAAGGTTATCAATAATTCGCTTGCATGGGAAGGATCCATACGGTATCGATAATAGCTAATTTTGCCCTGAGACTAAAAATGGAGTCTGTAGAGAAAGGTTGGCGATAACTTTTGGTGAACTTCCTTATTGGCGAGATTGCTATGATTAACCCTTTCCCTACGGGGTGGGACAGCATGTATCCCAAGAATACGGGCCCAAGAATGAATGAATATATATATATATATATATATATATATATATATATATATATATATATACATACATACATACATACATACATACATACATACATACATACATACATACATACATACATACATATATATATATATATATATATATATATACATATATATATATATATATATATATATATATATATATATATATATATATATATATATATATATATACATATATATATATATATATATATAACATGAAATTTCCCGTTGTAAAGAGGGAATCGGAAAAATGGACCCCGTAAGCTAAAGGTTAATTAAACAGTTATTCTTAGAGAAGAATGATTTTTTTTTTTTGGGGGGGGGTAAAACCTACATATATCATAAAATTACTTAAATGTATAAAACAGCGTGAAAACAATCGTATTTCAGTACACATTTCGAACCCGGGTTTTCTAATGAACCGATATTCTATCAACTTAAGTGTTTCAGCAATGTGAAGAACTTTAATTTTTGGAACACCATTCCTCAGACAGTTCCATTTCTTTTTTAAGCCAACGACGTAAGATTTTGGTCTGCACGGCAAAGTTTTTTTTTTTCAAAGGAGATTGATTATTTTTGGTCGTGAGTATTTATTTCATGCATCCTATCAGCCATTATCGTGCTTTCCCACGGTGGTCGGTCCCCCCTTACAACGAACATTTGTCAGGATCGGGATTCGAACTTGAGCCTTCCGACCTTGAGGCCCGTGTTCTACCACCTGCACTTTCCTAAATCTGTGAGGAATTCTGAATTTTTGAATACCAATCCTGACAACAGTATTGTGCTGTAAATAACAGCCTTTTATAAACATCAGTTATTTTATGTCTAAGTCCTTGTATATTTTTTTCAGCACATGCTATACGTATACTGTAATACTTCTCCAATGCCTTCCAATGGTCCAATGCCTTCAGGACAAAGTACCCGTTGAGCTGAAAAATAAATAAATAAATAAAACATGCTATGCAGTATGGTGTCTTGGCTTTCTTTTTTCTGAATAGATGTTTATAAGTTTTGGAGGAGCGGTCAGAGAAACTCGCAAATTTTTCTACATTCACGACAGTATTCTACTTCCTCCCTCCCCCCCAAATTCGAATAGAATTTTTATTTTGGGGGTTTTCCTTTAACTATTTGAAAAATTTATAATTTATGTGGATCTTTAAGTAGAAAAAACTTTAAATTACGAGATAGAGTGTTAAATTTAAGTTTTGAAATTCTTTTCACAAACAGTTTGCGAACAGGGCTTGTGGCGGCCCTCTGGTACAGCGCGCTGGTTTTCGGTACTCGGATCGAATCCCAGCGTCGTGCCACGAAAAATACCTCCGTTTGTGTCATCCCTTCATAGAGGGTAATGCTGTCTGCCTATATGGGGCCCCCATAATACAGTGCACAGTAAACTGCGGCGTACTATAGGCAAATGTTTGACAAGTGCCTCCCCTTGAAAAAAAAATTCATGAACATGCTTTGTTCATTTTTTTAAAAGATTCCTCTTTTCTAACATCTTTTATAAGGTTACTAAACTAAGTGTGTGCTTGTAAGAGTTAGAAAAATGGTATTATCTTTTAATCATTTGTAATATTTCTACAGCCAGATGCATATTTTAACTTTTGCAAGTACCCTTTTAATACTACATAAAATAAATAGTTCCCTTGTGAACACATCACTAAACAAACAGTATTCACCAAACGGCATACAAAGAGTTAGAAAAATGGTATTATCTTTTAATCATTTGTAATATTTCTTCAGCCAGATGCACATTTTAACTTTTGCAAGTACCCTTTTAATCTATACTAATATATAAAGAGAGAGGGGATTTTGTACGTGGAGGGTAATCTTCAGAACCACTGTACCTATTTGAAAAATTCTTTCACTGTTTGAAAGGTACATTATTCCAGATGGACATAGGCTATATATTATGTACATCTAATCAGTAGAAATAAAGTTAGGGGCTTAATCCTAACAATCTCCGTTGTTTCCGCTACTGTCTTCTGCCGCTTTTTGTTCCGAAGATTTCAACGATCCTTAACGTGGTGCTATCGCGGTGGGCTTCTGTTCTGACGTTAGCGGTTCGAATCTGGCCGTTCTCCGGCACTCCTTTTTCTTTTAAAAAATTAACTTTAATTATTAACTAACGTAATATTAATTTGAGGTATTATTAAGGTTATTTTAAGGTTATTTTTAAGGTAAAAAAATATTTACAATTTATTAGCTATCAACTGGATATTTATTGGTATAATATTTTGCTCAACCCGGACAAAGTCGGGACGGGCCGCTAGTACTACATAAAATAGTTAGTTCCCTTGTGATCACATCACTAAACAAACAGTATTCACCAAACGGCATACAAAGAAAAAAGGGGCCAGAATTCGTAATTAGCGTTAGCTTCTTGGAATCTATAATACAGGGTGTCCGGGCTAAAGGTATCCAAAAGTTATGGCTTATTTTTACGGAACTACCCATTAGAATTTAAAAACATTTATTTAAATAGAAAGAACATATCACAAAGTTTTAATATCAATCATAAATTTCGATCATAGCATCATAGATTTCGATGTGTGCACTTATCTAACACGATTAGCGTCTAAATGCTAATCCAGTTCTCTCCAAATTTTTCGTAGCATATCAGGCGTTATTAGGCTTTTTTGCTTGGGGATTCATTAAATCCGTTGTGTATAGACAAAAAAATTGAAACTGGGGAGGAGTTGAAGAAGCGTATCATTCAAGCAATTCGTCTAATAACTTCTGATATGCTACGAAACACTTGAAGAGAACTGGATTACCATTTAGACGTTTGTCGTGCAACGAAAGGTGCACATATTGAAATCTATTATACCATGATCGAAATCTACGATTGGTATTAAAACTTGGTGAGATGTTCTTTCAATTCAAATCATTTTTTTAAAAATTCTAATGGGTACTTTCGTAAAAATAAGCCATAACTTTTGAATACCTTTAGCCTGGACACCCTCGATATTCTCAACTATACTTCCGACCCAGGCTGATGGCCGAATGGCTAGGGCGCTGGCATTCGATACCAAAGTCTGTGGTTTGAATCCCCACTCTTGGCATAGACTTTGTAGTCGTTCGGAATCCGCTTTAAGCAGTAGGTCCCGGTCTAATTAGCCCTCGTGTAGCAAAAAATAAGATGACCGTAGCAAACAGAACCAACTATACTTACTGCTCTTGAGTCAATTTATGTATTATGATGTCTCTATTAATCGTATTTTTTAATAAACGAGTGCAAAAAAAAAAACTGATGAACTTGATAGAGAATTCTTGTTATTACGGTAATAGTTTTTAGCCTAGAAAATAAACTAGAATCATTAATGTAAAATCTAATTTTTTTTATTCGTGAGGAAATTCCGAATTTCAGCTGAGAAGAAGTAACTATTAATATCTGAATATTGATGGCTTTGTATTTAAAACTATGGATGTACATATCGAACCCCGGCAAGAAAAGTGACACAACTCAAAAGTGCAGCATTTGAGTAAAATCAACTTTAAGAATACTATGCAGCTTGAACTAGCATTACAATAAAACTGATACAACTGCCCTCAGGTGGACAAATTGCGAGATAGAGATGTGTAGCTTTCCATGCACGATGGGGCACTTCATGCATATTTTTCAACAGCATAACCTCAAAATTGCCATTTTTGGACTTGTGTCATGTTTCTTGCGTTGCGATTTGTGAATATAAAAGATACAAGTTTTAAATATATTGATAAACTGGCTGTCAGGAGATATTCTGATACGAGTATATCCATTGCATATGAGGCTATTAAATAATAACGAGCTGCAATTTTTACTGCTTCCCCCTCGCATTCCCACAAAAAAAAAATTAAAATTGTAAAATCTCATTGTTATAGTGATAGATCAGAATATAAAAGTGTTACGTCTACTGATACTCTCAAATTTTGTGATGCAGTGGACCTGAGAAAACAGTGATTTAACGGAGATTTACTGCTCAAAATTTGCAAAACTGTGAAGTAGCATATTAACTTATACCGTAGCATAATTAAGGATAAGGCGATAGATTAGGCTCATGGGAACATGAAAATCGATTGTGTGAAGACTTTTTGTAGTTGCTTTACGCAGAAAAAGCGTACTTTGAGCTTTTTTCGTTATTTAACCTTTAGCTTACGGGACCCATTTTCCCCATTCCCCCCTTAGAACGGGAAATTACATAGACCCCTTTGTAAGAACAGTCATTAAGGGGGTTATATACGAGGGTAGGCTGAAAAGTAATGCACACATGATTGTAGAGCGCGAACAAAAAGAAATAGCGAGATCGGGGCAAAAAGAACATTCAAGTACAATTCTTAAGCTTCAAAATCATATTTTTATTTTTCAACATAGTCACCGTTAAGGCTAACACATTTCTCTCAACGTGTAACAAGTTTTCTCATTCCGTCACTGAAAAATTCTTCCGACTTTTCTCGAATCCACGACTTGACAGCTGCCTTCACCACATCGTCCGAGGTGTAATGATTACCCTTTAGGTCTCTCTTGAGTAGAGGAAAAAAATAAAAATTGCAAGGCACAAGATCGGGGGGAATAAGGAGGGTGTGGAATCGGTTCAAACTTCAGGTTTCGCGGAGCCTCTCCAGTCCGACGCTGTTCTCGACTGTGAGACGGCGTGGTACCCATCGAGCACAGGTTTTACGGTATCCCAATTGTTCTATAATGAAGCAGACACATTCCTTGGATACTCCAATATGGTTTGCGATACGCTTTTGAGGGATTCGCCGGTCATTTTGAATCAAATCGTCGACGAGTTTGCGATGTTCATCGTCTGTGGCAGTGATCGGACGTCCGCTGCGTGTTTCATCAACAATTATGGCTTTTCCAGGCTCGCAACCACGAAATTTTACTACCCATTGATTTACAGTACACCTATCAACAGCATCGTCACCATAAAAAGCCTTTAAACGACGATGAATCTCAGTAGGAGTCACTTTTTCAGCTGTTAAAAATTCGATAACAGCGCGCTGTATAACTCGCCGTTGACGTAGCACTAGAACACGTCTCCATACTACCACTTTTCAAAATACAATGGATGAACACAACGACTTAAAACCTGCGATGAGTATTGAAGGGGAATGCAACTTCCATATGCCACTTGACGCGGTTTTGTCGGTCATTTCGTTCACGCTCTACAAGCATGTGTCCATTACTTTTCAGCCTACCCTCGTATATATATATATATATATATATATATATATATATATATATATATATATATATATATATATATATATATATATATATACAGAGGCTGTTCACACATTTTTTAGACGATGTATATTGTATTCACAAAACTAAATTACATAAAATTCTTGTGTTTTAAATGTTCTATTTGACATCCCTTATTCTGAACTATCTTTCGACACCGCAATTTCCAGGATAATAATGCAATTTTTAAGTGTCAGAAGAGGTATTCTATCCCATCCCTCCTGAACAGCTTTCCAGAGTCCTGTAAGGGTTTTGGGACGACGTTTGGATAATGCAGATTTTAAAAGTCCGAAAGCACAAAAGTCCATAGGTGATACATCGGGAGATTTAGTAGGGATATCAATGAAGGGTATGGCCTTGATACCAGTTTTTTGTTCCATTTCTTTTAGGAAATTTACAGTGGATTTTGATGTGTGACTGATAGCTTTGTCCTGATGGAGTCTCACAGATTGATGGCACTGTGGGTAAAGCGATGGTATTTCATTCAGAAAAATTGGCGATAAAATATGTTCCTGATAGTATTTGGAGTTAATCTTGACATTTTTTTCCACTCTCTTTATTTTAACTTGCCATTATAAGAAAAACCAGCAACAATCATGAATCCCTTAGAAAAACATTCTTTCGATTCCTTGAACCATGTACTTACATTTTTTTCTCCCCTTTTATGATAATAAATGGCTCTTTTTTTGTTGCAACCATTTAAATACACCAATGATTCATCTATTGGGACAATTGTTTTCCATTTTTCTTTGGATAAGTTTTTCTCATATAGAATTCTGCAGCGTGTCCTGCATTCAGCGATATGATTTGGAAGAAGACGATGCACATTGCGTTTTTTCGCTTTCTTAAGATTTAAATCAACGTTTATCATTTTGTTTACATTGGACACCGAGCATTTTAATGATTTTGCAACTGTCCTTTGACTAGGGGGATTTTCTTTTAACATTAAACAACGTACCTTTGCAATAGTCGAAGATGTCCGATTTTTCCTTGGATACTTGTTTGGAATTTTTGTCCCACTTGAGGCTCCAATTTGACGTTTTTTTTCCTTTCTTGTTGACGATATTACCTATCGACGCTTTAGATATCCCAAAACCATGACTCTCACATCGTTTTTGGATAACGGAGTATGCATATTTCTCTTCGGAAAGAGCATAAATGTAGCCTTCGAACCACTGCTTTGTTAAAAACGCCATTTTGAATAAAAACAAAACTTTCAAGCCGCAGACGATAATTTTGACTTTTAAAAACATAGTACAATTGCAATTATTTCTTTTGCAGCAAACGATTTTTTATTACCGCTTACCAAAATCGTCTAAAAAATGTGCGAACAGCCTCTGTATATATGTATGTATATATATATATATATATATATATGTATGTATATATATATATATATATATATATTTATATATATATGTATATATGTATGTATGTATATATATATATATGTGTGTATTTATATATATACAGTCGAACCTCCATATATCGAACTTCTACATATCGAAATTTTCTATATATCGAACTCTTAGCAAATCTCTACGTTCATTACATAGAAAAATTGTTTCTATATATCGAAAAAATCTCTATATATCGAAATTTTTTCAAGACAAATTGGGAGATTTTTTTCCACTTTAGAATAAAATCTCTCTATTTTTGGCATTTGAAACAATATGTCATGGACTTCAATTCGCGGAAAATGTTCCTGATTAAGTGTTTCGTAGACTGAATAAATAAAAAATGTAACCGTGATCATTGTAACCACTGTCTGGATTATTATTTATTTAAAGGTATGTAATTCTCAATAAATCTTTCATATTAATTCATTTTTTAGTTATTAACTTTCATTTAATGGAATTCGCATATAAATTAGAAATGTAGTTTCGTATACGAAAATTAGATTTGATTTTTTTTAGGAGAATTATGATAAAACTAAGCTCAATTCTATATATCGAATTTTTTTCCGGCAATTTGCTACTTCGATATATGGAAGTTCGACTGTATATATATATATATATATATGTGCGTGTGTATGTATATACATTCTTGGGCCCGTATTCTTGGGATACATGCTATCCCACCCCGTAAGAAAAAGGTTAAAGGTATCTAATTAAAACCGCCATTAGTATACTAACAGGCCGTGGAACTTTATTTCATATCTAGTCTATTCTACCCGTTTTCTCAGGGCAGTACTTTAGTGCAAAATAATATTTATAATATTAAAAAGAACAGATAATAGATAACGATGATCATATCTACAAAGATCATTGTCTAACGGGACACTTGAAAGAGTGGATTTATTATCGGAAAACGCAGACAACCCAAAACTGGTTTTCACAATGATATCATACAAGACATCTTTAGAGATGCTGCATAATACCGATCTTTATTGCACCTTCTATGAAAACAGCATACATAATATTACAAAATGCAAATATTTCTGTCAAATTAAAAACTCATGAATTTCATTTTTACCATGAATGATTTTAAACTAATGATATTAATTTTGAAGAGTATGAACTATTGACTCCATGATTTAAAGGTATTTATATATTATCAGCCAAATCTGAGTATTTTTTTTTAAATTTGAGTTAATTTTTCAAGCGAGTAAATATTATTTACTGGTTTTGATGCCGCAGAGTATAAACAAATGGCCTAGATGCAGGCTTAAAAGTAAGATTTTTTTTCAGAACTCTGAGTTTAATGTTAGGTTTCCATTCAGTTCCTTTTCATCACGAATAAATATCACTAAATGCTGTTCATCTACTAGAATATGGGCAGGTGATTTCCATGCCTAAAAATAATAATGGTGTCTGGTGCACAAACGTCGGTATCTATTAGAGTTTGATTTAAAAGCTCGGTACCGCCTGTGGTCATGCCATGGTCGTACGCCAGATTATCTTTCAAGACAATCAAATTTTTGTTTTGGAGCAATTTTTTGCCCTTCCTCTCATCCAACCACTGACCATCGGACAGGAAAGAGACTTTTTTTAGCGCCTATGACGTGATTTAAAAAAAAAAAATTAGATTCACGGTTTACTATCGCACTGCTGTGCGATAAAAATTTAAGAAGTTAAATTGAAATTAAATTTAAAATAAGAAAAAAAGTAACAAATGGCAAATTGAAATTGAATTAAAAATAAGAAAAAGGTTAATCTTAATTTTCTCAATATTTTATTGTGTTTTGAAATCTGAAACTTTCTTTCGATCTTGATCCCACTATCAATCGATACCTATATGTTATCAAATAGAGATAAGGTATCAAGTTTGATACTAAACCTTCCAAAAACCTAGAACGCCTTTACCTACCTTAAAGATACGTGTGATGACTGTTGTAACCAAGCTTCTGCTAGGATTCAACGGCGGCTCCAAGAGGGGTGTAGTAGGGGAAATTGCCCCCCCCCCCAAAAAAAAATACCCCGGCGGATTCTTTTTTCATAGCCTAAAATTATATAATCCTAGACCTATTACTATATGAGCTAAAATTTAAAATGAGAGGATGTTTATTTTATATATATATATATATATATACACTGCTGGCCACTGTAAATGCAACACCCTGAAGGAAACATGCAAATAACATGAAATTTACAACATGCATTAGCGGAGGTGAGATATGCAAATGACTAGAATTTCAGCGCAGACTCACATCACGCGCGCCTGTGGCGCCACTTCAAAGGGCTATTTAAGACTTCGAGATTTCGACGATTTCAAGTTCGGCAATTGTGTTTTTCTTGTGTTTTTTTCAAAAAAACGATCAATTATGTCTCGTCGAAAACAGCGATTATCTTTTGATCAAGTATCCGAGTTCGACAGAGGAAGGATGGTGGCCTACTGAGATTGTGGATTATCTTTCAGGGAAATCGGTAGTCGTGTTGGACGAAACCAAACAACTGTAATGCGGATATGTGATCGTTGGATGCAGGAGGATACGACGGACCGGCGTGTTCGATTGCATGGACCTCAGCGCACCACTTCACGTGATGACAGGCAAATTGTGCGCATGGCAGTGACGGATCGCTCAGTCACATCACGAACCATAGCACAGCACATGCAGTCTGTAACGCATCATCCAGTGTCTGCGCGTACCATTCGACGCCATTTACAGCAGAGTGGTCTGTCCGCAAGACGTCCATTGCTTTGTCTACCCTTGACACAGAACCACAGACGTCTCCGCCGCCAATGGTGCGATGACAGAAGGATGTGGACGGCAGAATGGAATGTAATTGTCTTTACTGACGAGTCACGCTTCTGTCTGCAACACCACGATGGTCGCATTCGAGTCTGGAGACACCGTGAAGAGAGGATGCTGAACAGCTGCATTATGCATCGCCACACTGGTCCTGCACCGGGTATTATGGTATGGGGCGGTATTGGATATCACTCTCACACACGTGTAGTAAGCATTGCTGGTACTTTAAACAGCCAGCGCTACATCTCCAAGGTGTTGGAGCCAGTTGTCCTTCCTTACCTTCAGGGCTTGCCCACAGGCATATTTCATCAGGATAATGCGCGACCACACGTGGCACGCATTGTCCAACGGTTCTTCGTCAATCCCCAAATTGAATTGCTTCCCTGGCCGCCTCGCTCTCCGGATCTTTCACCGATAGAAAACATGTGGTCCATGGTTGCTCTACGATTGACCCAGATTCCATCCCCAGCTGCCACAGCAGATCAACTTTGGCAACGTGTGGAAGTTGCTTGGTCTGGTGTACCCCAAGAACTCATCCAAACTGTCTTTGAATCAATGCCGAGGCGTGTGGCAGCGGTGATCTCCAACAATGGCGGCTACTCTGGCTACTGATTTTGGCAGGAACTACACTTCACAGAAGTCTATAAATTTAATCATTTGATACTTGGTCAACATGTTATCTACAAAAAAAATTTTGTTGTGATATCTCTTGTATTTTTTGGTGTTGCAATTTGGGTGGCCAGCAGTGTATATATATATATATATATATATATATATATATATATATATATATATATATATATATATATATATATATATATATATATATATATATATATATATGTATATATATATGTATATATATATATATGTATATATATATGTATATATATATATATATATATATATATATATATATATATATATATATATATATATATATATATATATGTATATATATATGTATATATATATATATATATATATATGTATATATATATATATATTGTATATATATATATATATATATATATATATATATATATATATATATATATATATATATATATATATATATATATGTATATATATATATATATTGTATATATATATATATATATATATATATATATATACATATATATATATGTATATGTCGGACTTGTTCTTCACGCCCATATTTTTAACCATTGTAGTCCGAACTAGTTGATCAAGTTACTCCCTAAAACAGCAGTCGACTCCCGAAAATTCTCCATCTTCTTCTATCAGCAGACAGATGTGGCGAGTGGACCAAACATCAAACCATTATTCTTCTGAAATATACTATTTATTAATAAATTTGCATAGGCTTTGCTATCCCTAATTCAGTGGCACTTCAGTGTATTTATTAATCCACATTCTAAAGCTCAGCTCCATATCCTTAATTATTTCCCATCCCTTTCCAAAATGCTTGCCCGCCAAGCGACACGTCTTTCCTAGTCAGTCATCCCATTGTCTCTGCCGTTTTCAACCCTTTGTGTAAAGCTTCTAGAAATACTGCGCATGCACACAAGATCTCTTACGTATGCACCCGACATGAGGCTGGGGTGGAGCTAAGCTGTCAATCAAATCCAACCATATTATCTATTTTCCCCGCAAGGCTTCTTTTCCGATACTTTGTAAATTAGTAAAATTTAATTGATAATTCCCATTTTCTCTAGCAAACCCCCTTTCAAAGTTTCTTATGGTTACCCCCCCCGATAATAATTCCTTACACACACACACACACATATATATATATATAACCCTAAGACCCGACGTTGCCCCCCCCCCCCAAATCTCTGGACTAGAGCCGCCACTGCTAGGATTAGGGTAACCAACCGTCCCAAATATTGGGCAATACCTCTATTTCAGTCTTCCTTTAATTCTACAAACAATTTTTAAAAAGATGGCTAACTGTTTCAAACTACTTCATCGTCAGGCCGAGGAGCATTATGTGTGATTCTCGCGGTAAACAATTCACAAATGCCTGTAAGTTATAATACCCCAATTTTTGGTCTTCAGTAGAGCCCTTCAGGAAGTACCCATAATGAGATGCCATTTATCCCGATTTATCTCAACAAATACTGTCAAAATTAGACTGTAGTTGGCTCAATATTCGCACATTTATTTAATCTCGTTTTTGCGACTTAAAATTAAACTAGTTGGTACCAGTCAAAACATGACGGCTAGATAGCAAATAAATGTACTAATACACAAATTATACCCAACACATCATTGCCAAATGTTGAAAATCATAATAATGCGCAGAAACAAATTAATGTGCTTAAGCTGCCTCGTGCTTAGTGAGTATCTAAAGCCAGATTTAAAAATGTCACTGAGCATGCTCAGAAAGCAATTTTTTTTAAAATTGCAAATTATCGCTAATCAGCGTGAAATAAACAATTTCCATCAGGTTTAATCTTATATTTCACAAGCATAATTATCATAAAATAAAAATGGCAGAGAGAGAGAGAGATCTAGAGAGACTCCTCGGAATAAACGTGGTTATCATTAAAACATGTCAACTGAGCATGCGCAGAAACAGTAAGTTTCTAAAGCCAGATTTAAACATGCCATTGAGCATGCCAGAAATCAATTTCTAAATGTAAATTATTGCTAATTAATTAAAACTGCGGTTACAAAAACCAAATTTGACAAATCTACAGATTGCAATCTTTCGTTTAGGACCAAAATGAAGTAAATTGATGCAGTAGTTTTCTCTCACGGACTGCCCAAAGAATCGGCTTAACAACTTAAATATGCAGATAGGATTTTTCGTTTAAGTTTTGCTCTCAGTTTTCTAATCTAAAAACTTATTACAGCGTATCCTACTAGACATTTGTATCACCTGTAGCACAATTACAGTTTACTTTTACTTCTCACAACGACGAGCACACTAACATTCTATTCCCTAACTTTTCCCAGAAAAGCTGCCTCTATCAAGTCCGGCCCTGTCACGTGCCGTGCAACGTGACTATCCGAAAATTTACATATTCCTACGTCATCTTTCTACTGATCAGGTATCCTCATGGAAATCGTCTCTAGATTTTGCGTTTCATTTTTCGGACTTAAACCAATGGAATACTGTCAATCCTTAAGTTTTGCCCACCAGTGTATAATTACATATTATACTGAAATTAATAATCTAACATACGGCAAAAGTGCACGGATGTTCAAATACATTCAATTTTTTTTTGCGTTTTCTATGATTTTGTATTATAGTAATCTCTGTCACTTAGCAGGTGAAAGCTGATAATAATCAGCATCAAAAGAGTTTTTGATTCGTTCTCTAGTATCGTAGTTTCTAAGATAAAATTCCTAAATTTTTTAACATAGTTACATACAGGTACATACATAGTTACATACATAGTTACATACCTGTTCTCAAAGTAGTAGGAATATTCTATGATTTTTAGCTGAATTTTAGACTTTTGATTACTTATAATAAAAGGTTAGAGAAAGTTAAGTAAATTATATGACTCCAACCTAACAATGAATAACTTTTTTGCTTGTCTGCCTACATGAGTCTAATTTAAAGTCAACCGATCTATTTTAAATATTAATATGTCAGGATTATATATATATATATATATATATATATATATATATATATATATATATATATATATATATATATATATATATATATATATATATATACATATATATATATATATACCGGGTGTCCCAAAAATGACCGACGATTTGAAAAATCAATTAAAGAAAAACGGAAGGTGATAGAAATGTACGGTTTGCTGCATTCTGTTTAGGCAACCAGGGAATTCATTCTCACCAATTTTCAAAATTAGTTACAAAGTTCGCCAACAAATGGCGCTGCTGAATGGGAAAAACTATAAAACAATGTTTTCAAAGGAAGAAGCTTACGCAAAGTGGCATGAATTGGCCTCCCTATTCGCCAGATTTGACACCTTGTGATTTTTTTTCTTTGGGGGTACTTGAAAGACCAGGTGTATCGTCACAATTCACAAACTATAGATGAAATGGAACAATACATCTCTGCTGCTCTTCAGAACATTCAAACTGAAATGTTTGCACGGGCGTCTACGAATTTTGCCCTCAGACTGCGCCACGTTGTTGTCGCAAACGGTGGTTATTATGAAAACATTGTTTTATAGTTTTTCCCAGTCAGCAGCGCCATCTGTTGACGAACTTCGTAACTAATTTTGAAAATTGGGGAGAAAAAATTCCCTGGTTACCAAAGCAGAATACAGCAAACCGTACATTTCTATCACCTTTCGTTTTTCTGTAATTGATTTTTCAAATCATCGGTCATTTTGGGGACACCGGTATAAACTAAAACTAAAGTCATGTCGAACAGTCCGTATGGACCAAGGCCGGTGGTGCCCATCTCCGCTTTCTTGACCGTGCGCTTGGGGTGCCAAAAAGCATATGTGTCCGTCAGGTGGTTAACCTGACGCGGGACCCCCGGAGTTAGTTCCCAAGCATGCTTGATCCTCATTTCATCGACCCACTCAAAGGATGAAAGGCTGAGCCATCCTTGCCCAGTTGCAGGATCGAACCCTGGGCCTGTGGTGAGGTAGCTTGAAGCTTTTAACCACTACGCCACCGGGAGTTATATACAGTAACCACCGCTTATAGTGATCAGTGGTTATAAGAATCAACCGTTTCTAAGAATCAATATCGCAAAAACAAAAACAAATGTATTATTTCCATGTTAAAATTTCCGCTTTGAAGAATCAATCCACCGGTTATAAGAATCAGTTTGCAATCTTCGCCTTCCTTTCATTTTTCCAAAAAATGCCACTTGAACTCTCAAAAGGTACGAAATTCTTTCTTAAGTTTTTGAAAAGAAATATTGATAAAACTTTGGGGTGGAAAACAGTCGTAAAATACATTCCTTTAGACATAACATAAGGGAGTTTCTCCTTATACGTTTTTGCTGAACACTGTCTTATTAGCTTTACCCAGGGGCATCTAACCCGCCCGGGTCCGATTTCACTTTTCTCCAGACAGGCACTCCTTTTTTCCCACCACTTACTTCCTGGTTGCGGATTTCTGAACCCTGAAACACACAAATCTTCCGCGAAGTGTCCACCATCACTTACGCAAACGGGACAGTGGATTCAGCACTTCAAACCGTGAAACGTAAACGGATCCATTTTGCTGAATCAGATGAACCAGATGCTGAATCAAACGTTTCACGGTTTGAATCAGAATCAAACCGTGAAACGTAAGCTATAAAGTGAATCTTTGTCTGAGACTGTAGTAAGCATACATCGCTAGTATTCACTTTAGTTTTCTAACAAAATTGCCAGTTAGTGTTAGAACTTTTTGATAGTCGAATTCAAATATGATAAAAACAAGGAAAACTCTTAGTTTTTCTGAAAAACAGAACTTGTTAATTAGATATGATGCTCTTCCAATGTGTAGTCAAAGAGAAGCTGCCTCTTGTTGGTTTTATAATCATGTGTTGTTACTTATAGGTCTAGAAATTGAGTTATAGTATTTGTTTAGAAATTGAGTATTTTTAAAATTATAAAAAATAATTTTAATAAATGATAAATAACGTAAATTAAAGAGTATTTAATGGTAAATTATGTATATATGTGCCTGTGTGTTTATATATATGTACAAGTATATATTTGTGTGTGTGTGCCTGTCCAAAGGGAAGTTTCGGTTTTAAGAATCAACCGCTTATAAGAATCAATAACAGTAATAACAAACGTGATTCTTATAAGCGGAAATCACTGTATATGTATGTATATATATATATATATATATATATATATACATATATATATATATATATATATATATATATATATATACATATATATATATACATATATATATATACATATATATATATACATATATATATATATACATATATATATACATATATATATATATATATATATATATATATATATATATATATATATATATATATATATATATATATATATATATATATATACAAATAAGAAAGGGGTACAGACATGCTTTAGTATAAAACCTCTAGAAAATCTCGGGAGCATGCATGGCGTTATTTGGGATTGGAATCCAGACCCACAGTGTGATAGCTTGCAATTTCCCCCAAAATATTAGGTTATGAAATATCGGTCACTCCCTAACAAGGAGTCATAAAGCGACAAGGAAACTGGGAAATGATTGACTCTATCTATAAATGAATTTGCTATCAAAATCTGATCCTATAGAAAGAAAAAAAAAAGTTGTGAAATTTTAGGAAAGCTATCGCTAATTACAAGACTTTGCTTGAGCAAATTATTTCTTCAATATAGTAACAAAAAGACTTGCAGAAATTATATTTTACGTCTAAGTTGTCTCAGTATCGATATTTCTGTATAAAAAATTGGTTGCATGGAAATTTTCACGATTATATTATTTAAACATTGACATTAATGGGCAAAAAGTTTATTTTATAAAACAATACACAAGTGTTTGGATTACAAAGTACGCCTTAATAGTTCTCCGTTGAACAGGCATTGTTTTAAGGCAACACTTTCCACCCACGCATTTACATCAAAGTTCGGATAAACGTTTTTATCTGGAGAAAGGGATGAAATTGGCATTACAATCGAAATTATCTGCAAAGCTCTCATAACGGTAATTTAGTAGAAACAATCTATGTATGTCTTACGTGACCTCAGGTAATGCATCTAAGTAATTGAAAGTGCTGTCGGTTTACTAATGGTCTATAAAAAGTAAGGGAAAATTGTCATTACTGGTCATCCTTGGTATTTAAAAGCCACAATTGATATTTTGACCTCTCGACTTTCACGAGTCAGTTTTAAGTTATCATCTGAATAATACTTTATAGAGAATCTATGCTCACTTCTACCCAGACCTGGGTGTATATAATTTGAAGTGGCTCTCTATTTGAATTTGAAACACACCAGTTTATACATGAAACAATGTTTATTGAATTCGTTGCACATATAATTGGCTTTTACAGCAATAAGCATGCGTACTACTTGTACGGAATGTATAAACACAGCTTTCAAGAACAATATATTTTTATACTCACGAACAGTAAGTCAAACCAGCAGTACTGCCACGTAAACTTCTGGCCCGCTAAGCACTAGCGCAGGATAACACCTTTTCAACCTTAACAACCTCCCCTTTTCATTAATGACGCTGCGTGGTATTTATACTAAGCGCGTATGCCGAAATTAGCATATCTAAAGCAGCTTCTTAAATTCACTCAAAAGTTCGATTCTTGTGAATCGAATCTTGTGTATACCTTACAACTTGAATAATAAGCCTACAGTAAAAAATTTAGTTCCATGCGTGTATCCTTAAAATGCATTTAATAATTGACTTCATTTTAACACATAACTGTTGAGTTCATGACAGACTGAATAATCCTTCGGAATTAGGTTTTACAAAATGAATAATTGCCTTCAAAATATCAACAGATTGAACAATGATCTGCACAGAATCTTTAACAAAAAAATGAATAAACGGAATCGCATCCAACAGCTTGAAGATTTAAAAAAAAAGTTGCATAGTGATGCCATCTATTGACCAGAAACACAATTAAAATACAAATTACAAACAATATGATGAATTAAATGAAACAATCATAATAATGGATTATTTAAAAATTAGAATAAAAATCGTCTTTTATGAAGACTGAACAGTACGAATGGTCAGGGCATTTAACTTTGTTCATTGTAATGTAAGGTTTGATTCGGAGATATATAAGTTCAATACTTCTTAGTATTGTTTTAGTAATTAATCGTTCTTATTATGTGAGTCCTCAGATTAAATGAGTAACAACAGAGTATACAAATAAAGGGAAATGGATTCTTTTTAGTGAAATCCTTCAGTCCAGTGAATAGCACATACTGGGCTATGCATGTCGCCCTGATGCGGAGTTCCAGCAATTGAAATAAACCTTAAGAACCATGTTTTCATTTCCGAGTTTGATTTATGAAGAAATATGTGTTTTACCAGTCACGATGTGTTAATCTGCTTCCTTCGATCGGTTAGGTGAAACAAAATGATTTTCCGTCCCTAATGTCTTATCAACAGGTGGCTAGAGGATGATATGTCGATAAGTATTCTTGGATAATGTAGGTCAGTATCATCTAACGGTCTAATTAGCGTGCAGTAGCCAGAAAGACGTGCGAGCATCTGCATTTAATATAGCCTGTCTTCTGAAAGTCTAGATTATTTATAAGCGGTTGTTTGCAATGTATAACTTTCAAAGACGTCCAGCGCTGGGGAAGTTAGATATAGCAAGATTAGCAGATAAGAGACATAACCATCCAACACTTTTGCAGAGGTCGGGCGATGACTGAATAGCTAGAGCGTGGTTCTTACGGATCCCGAGTCAGTTGGTTCGAGTTCCATGGTTGAAAATGGATGAATGAGGTCGTTCGAAATCGGCTTTAAAATTCAGCGCCTAGTCTGTTTACCCCCCGAACAGCAACAGATGGCCTTTATGCTGTGAAACCAACCACACATAAGTGGCAAAAGACGATGCCCAAACATAATGTCTTTGTTTAAAGTAGCGTGTGGTAACCTCTGAGGTGTTTGAAATGTACTAAAACATACTCCATCAAACCATATTATGATCCTTTTCAAATCAAATCAACCTCCTACTCGTCTATTACATTTGTAATGATGTCCGTACAAGTTTATTAATTGCAGTGTGCCTTCATATTATGTTTTGTAAGTAGAATAGAGGTATTGATTTGCAATAATGCCGATTTCTGGGCTGTGGAAGAATTATTTTATTATCACTCACTTAGTGACCCATCCAGCGAGAGGGGAATATATAAATATCTAATCTGGTCAACTGTTACGTAAAAGGTTGCTTACCTCTACTTCAAATTTAAAAAATTGCTGACTGTGAAAAACTAATTTTGTATATTTTTTGATGAAGCTGAGGGTTTGATTTTGACATACTTAAGCGAGATTTTGTTTAAGTAAATGTTGTATCGAAATTTTTAGAAATGAAATCCCTATTTTGTTACTTACAGAAAGAACTTTGATTAAATATTTAGATTTTAAAAATATTAAATAAATAGTACTCTATATCATTCATTGTTTCAAAAACTATTTTCCTCATTAATCAATGAACAGTTACAGTAATCTGCACGTTATGAGAGAATGTATTTAAATTGGGAATTATGAAAAGAGTATGATTAAAATGAGGATTTTGTACATATTACTAAAGCCAATGTTTTCTGAAATGCTATTATTATTTCAATTATACTCATTTCCGTCAGGGAATGAGCAAAAATATAAAGTAAAATTTACGTTATTTCCAAGGCAACGTATCAAAACAAAATTATGCACCATGTAAAAATAAAATTTTACACGCAACAAGTTTTTTTAACTATTTGTATTCAAGGTTATTGTGGACCTTTTTTTCCCTCTTACTTGATATTTACCTATTTAACGTTCTTTTATTCTCGTCGTCATAACACGCTTTAACGATCGAGATCAAAGCATTTTTTTAATTACGTTTATTTAAATTTTTTTCGGGTTCTTTTCCGTATTCACAACTACAATTTTATAGTCACGTATAGAGAGGATTAACTTAAATATGGTTTAAATGTTTTGTAATTTCTTAGTCTTGATATTAATTTAAAACGTATTACAACCAGCAGGCTTAATGTCCTGCCATGCATCCCTCCTTTTTAAAATGATAATCAAAGACAAACACCTGAATAAAGAAAACTATAATAATTAAACGAAACTCGAAAACATTAGATAAAATACAAATGCTGTTCGGGAATAACTGTTTAGAGAAGAAGGACTAATAGTACTAGAATTTTTTTTTTGGCATCGACACTTCTTTCTGTAAAATAGAAATGTCAGGCGAACACATTAGATGAAACACAAATGCTGTTTAAGAGTAGATGTTCACAGCAGAAGGGTTTATAGCACTAAGATTTATGATTTTTTCTCTCTATTGTTGTTGGAAAGGGGGGGGGGGGCTATAGTAATTCATTGACAGTTCTTTTTGTAAAATGAAAACATCAGACAACCACATTAAATTAAACACAAATGCTGTTCAGAATTTTGTATAAATGGAAACGTCAGGCGATTAATTAGAAATGCTGTTCACTAAATTAATTGCAAAATTAATTACGCTGCTACATTAAATTAATTAGAAATGCTGTTCAGGAATTAATGTTCATATCAGAAGGATTTATACTAAAAAGATTTGTGATATTTTTTTGGCTCTAATAATTCATTGACACTTCTATTTGTAAAATGGAAAAACATCAGACAACCAAATTAAATTAAACATAAATACTGTTCAGAATTAAATGTCTAAAGCAGAAGGATTTTTTGAACTAATATTTATGATTTTTCTTTTTCTGTAATAATTTATTGACAATTCTTTTTGTTTTAATTCGGTCTTTTACTTGTTTGAGTATTGAAATAGGTGAAACAGTAAATTAAAGCAAAGAGTTTTTATTTTTATTTTAAGAAAACCTGGAATGTTAGATTAATGAGTAACATCTTTTCGGTAATATACCAGGTCATAGTATATATGATATGTTATTTTTTCTTGTATTGTTGTCCATACATCTCCACTAGAAATTTAGAAAACATTTTAAATGTAACAGAAAATATTGGGAGGGCCAAATAGCAGACCAACTTGCAATAAGTAAGAAAAAGGTTCATTGGTTCAGTCAAATCCACTTCGAGTATAGGACTGTCATGTCGCCATTCAAGCCTCGTGTTCATCTTAATTTTAAAACATTTATATTTTGCTAACAAATTTATAATATAACTTGATAAAAATTTTATATCATACGTCTTCAATTGTCTCTATGTAAACTTCAGCGCTTTCATGTAGTGCAGTAGCACTCACTGTTTGTCTTTTAAAGATACGACAGTTTTACAACGAACTGTCTTTATTCTTTTATCAAATACTTTACACAAAAATAATGTTTTAAATTATGAAAGGACAGTACAAGCAAAAAAATTAAAAAGAGCCACATGTCTAACAAGATGGTTTTAAAGTCTCTCCTTTTTTGCTTCTACATTAATATCTACAAGCAGCATGTCAGATTATACTATGTCAGAATTTTTTCCTGTTTAAACAGAAAGTACTCATATATGTCCATTACGTTTTATTGATTTGCTTGGAATTATAAAAGATTTGAGTCAAATTTAACGCTAGGAGAAAAGATCTGAAAACGCTGAATTTACATCGAAAATAACGAGTTGATTTTCTGTGGATGTAAATGGCAGCAACTCGGCACGCCAAGACGATAGCAGATATCAAGAAAGGTTCTACAACAGGGGTGTCAAACGCAAAGGCTACCTTGGGCCAAACAAACAAGGTTTAACTATAGGTGGGCCGCAAAAAAAAAAATCAATATTAATAGAATCGTAGGTTTATTTACCTAATTACAGTATATTCAACATAAATATATGCATTTTGTTTAATAATAGCAAAAAAAGAGTATCATTAAACAACATTTAGCGAATTCTTCCTATCTTATTATAATTCTGCGCCGGTTATTTTATTATATATTATTGTGTGCCAATATATTGGCTTGGCCGCAAAAATGTTCGTCGCGGGCAGCGAGTTTGACACCCCTGTTCTACAAGACGGTTTGCGGATATACAAGGTGCGGCAGAATGGACTCCCCTATTTCTGAAGGTTACCGGTGAAGGAGTGGTGGGGTAAGGTGGCACGAGAGGTGGCAACAGTTCAGGCGGATTTTCTAGTTGTCAGTAGACACCATGAGCTGGTCCGGTGAACATTGCGATTTCGTTATCGAGGCATTCTTTAAAAACGACGATTTATTAATTCAATAACATTAATTATATTGGCATTTTATACGCCTTTTATTGAGTTTATTTATATATACAATTTATGAAAACTATATATATATATACAGGGTGTGGCAGAATGGAATCTCATATTTCTGAAGATCACTGGTAAGGGAGTGGTGAGAATAGAGTGGCGCGGGAGGTGGCAACAGTTCGGGCCGATTTTCTAGTTGTCAGTAAACACCATGAATTGGTCCGGTGAATATCACGGTTTTTTTGAACGAGATGTTCTTTAAAAACAACGATTATGTAACCGCCACACAGAGGACATGCAGGACGCACTTCGGGCTCAAACGATGCCGTTCCTGATCGAAAAAGAATTCCGCGATGTGTTTCAAACATGAGAGCAAGTGGGTCTACATTACCAAGGAAACCAAGTGGTCATCCGAGGAACATTAGAACACAGGAAAATATGCAACGAGTCAGCAAGTCCTCTGTCCGTGAGGAAGTTGCCGTCATTCCTCCCAGAGATGTTTACAGTGATGGAAAACTTTAGAGAACGGCATCGCCAGTGCATCTCAAATAACGGGCGCCACCTGAGTGATGTTATTTTCAAAACCTAGTCGAAGAAAAACTATATTATTAGTACTTTTCAAAAATATAAAGTCTTTTTCTGTAAATTGTTTCGTTTGTTTTTTATTACCTTTAGAAATGGGGGAGTCCATTCAGCCGCACGCTATACTTTTTCAATTCTCTTAAGCCAAGCTATAACGAAATGAGCATAATTTTTTTCTTCATATTTATCGTTTTATGATGCAGCAGTAATCAATGCATACGTTGCTAAAATTCATGGCCTTATGGTAATGCATCAAATCGAAATAATGTCGTCTTTTTTTTTTTTTAAGCACCAATAAAAGCAAAAACTTTTACTTCCATAAACTTTAATGTTTTTTTTAACATCCATAAAAACTTTTACCTCCATAAACTGCAATATTGCAAATATTTCTCAACAGATTTTAAATTCCTCCAATGGGTTGGCCTCCTGTTTTCTCTCATCTTGTTAGAAAGACTTTTGTTATTCTTTCTCACTTTGTGCACAGTCTAGATTTTTAGGTCTTTTTAACATGTTTTTATTAACTTGCTTTCTTGTTTGTTTCTTTGTGTGTGTGTTTGTCCAGTACAAATCTTGCAATCGATTTTTAACTAACTTCCCGACTAGCTAGACATTTGAAACTTTTAGAATAGCTCAGAACACGATGACGATGCATTTTTTTTAATACTTTTAGCCATCTTTAAGCATGATTAAATCCATTTCCAGCTAATTTTGTTTTGTAGATTGGTGCAGCCCTCTATCGGCCGGAACGGGAACGAAAAGTTAAACGCAAGTTAACTTCCAATTAACTTCATTTTTCTTTCAAGCTGATGGGATAATTCATCAAAAAAAATTTTAAAAAGTATTTATTAATACATAGAATTGTCAAGTTTATATGATTCAACAGAAAATTTAAAAACATGGTATATAAAAAGCTCTTTTATCTTGTAATTATGTGATTTTATCTTACTTTTGTAAACCTCGTGGTATACTTTGTGGTACACGAGGAGTGTACCACAAAGTATACGAGGAGGAAAAAAACTTTAATATTCCGTATCATTACAATATATTTCGGCGCGGGAAGAGCAGTCTGTCTAGTACAGTCTTGTCTATATATTAATGGTTTCATTCAAGCAAAACAAAAGCCATCGACGTAAGGCGTCAAGTATTACGTCCTTGTGATTGGTCAACATGTACATGTAATATTAACCTTCAAACGGCACAGTGATTTGATACGAAA
The DNA here is from genome assembly GCA_907164885.2 of Dolomedes plantarius. Classification (NCBI taxonomy): domain Eukaryota; kingdom Metazoa; phylum Arthropoda; class Arachnida; order Araneae; family Dolomedidae; genus Dolomedes; species Dolomedes plantarius. The sequence continues at coordinate 248,636,718 of OU015490.1, forward strand.
TTGGTAAAACGGTCGGGTCGGATCCGACCCGATCTCTTTCTTGATGAGTTATTTGGTTGAAATAAGTACACAATAAGCATTTTTGTTGTATAATAACATTTACTGATAATATTTTACATGAAATAAAACCCTTTTTGTATTAAAAATGACCAACGAATTGTAGTTTTGCTAAACAATCTCTTTGGCATTTACATAGAATGTTGTATATATTAGGTCTAATATGTAATTTAGTCTACCTAGTTTTAAAAGTTAGTGAAACCAACTTTCCGAGCACAAAAATGCAAGAAATGATAAATACTGATATCTTTGGCCTTCAAAATCGAAATAAAAAATTTTAAAATATAAAATTAAAAAATATAAAAAATGATTAGTGATCATGAATAATGTTTTTCAACAAATACACTCATATTTACTTATTCCTTTATCTAGTAGGGGGGTCTAGTAGGTCTATCTGGTAGGGTTCCTTGTCAACTCGATCTCTTGCTCTGGGAGGGGAGAGTACGAGAAGGGAAAGACATACCCTTGGATCGGATACGACCCCCAGTGTACCGTTTGAGGGTTAATTTACTCAGTATGGAGTAATATTTTTCTAAATAGAGTTAACAGAGAAAATTGTTCCGCACAACTCATCATATTATGGTCTCACCGATTAGAACTCGGTGCTAAAAACATAATTTAAATATTTTTACTTTGCATAAACATGGAAAAGTAACAGCCAATTCATTAGTCTGTTTAGAAAGTCGTGAAACAAGAAACCTTTCAGGTTGATTTCTGAGAATTACAGGGTCTGTCCAGAAAGTAATGAGACTGATTCCATAAAATTCGTTTATTTGAAGATAATTTTTCAGACACTTAATAGTCTTCAAAATAGCATCCTCCTGCATTAATACGCCGTTGCCGAAGACTCTGCCACCCATTGATGCCCGCCTGGAAGTCTTCAACTAGAATGAGGTTCAGAATGCGCGTCACGTTTCTTTTTGAAAGTTCTCCAGATTGTCAAAACGATGACCTTTGAGTCGAGCAGCGATAAAACATAAAGCTTTGTGTAAGCTAAACAAATTAGCTACTGAGAAGCTTGCCATGTTACAAGGAGCTTAAAGGAAAGATCTTTGTCCAAGGCTCTAGTGTTTAGGTGGTACAAATCCTTCAAAGACGGAAGAGAGGACGTCGATGATGAATAACGCGCTGGGCTTCCATCAAGTTCTCGATCTTCAGACAATGTGGCTGAAATTAAAACGTTTTTGTACTCTGATCATCGGATGAGAGTCCAAATGATGTCCTCCGGACAGACAGTTAATGCAGATTTTTACAAGGAAGTGCCTCAAATGTTAAGGAATCGAATTGCGCGCGTCCGCCCGGAGCTCACAAACAATTGGATTCTGCACATCGATGATGCGCCGATCCACCGTACAGCCCAATCTGTCACCGTCGGACTTTTTTCGATTCTCTCGGTTAAAATCCAGCTCAAAAGATAATCGTTTTGACAGTCTGGAGAACATGCAGAAAAACGTAACGCGCGTTCTAAACAGCATTACAGTTGAAGACTTCCTGGCGGGCCTCAATGGGTGGCAGAGTGGTTGGCAACGGCAGGAGGAGGCTATTTTGAAGTGTCTGTAAAATTATCTTCAAATAAACGAATTTTATGGAATCAGTCTCATTACTTTCTGGACAGACCCTGTATTTCCGCGTAGGTGGCGTTTTAGTAAAGTCTGAAGGTCTCCGTAACTGTTAATGAATGAATGAAATTGTGCTCAAGACCAAATAATTCAGTTATTGGTTTGAAGAACTTTCAAAACTCAACCGCAAACACTGAAAGTTAAATGCAGTTGAACTTAGAGTGATGAAATCTTGTAACTTTATTTGGTGCAGATTCTCTGACTCGTATGGGCGCAGCGCGTTTTTGCGTAACAAACAGTACAATACTTTCTATTCTTTGTCACTCAACCAAGATCGCCCTATCTGGTACATTTGTGCAATGTATAGATAGCTGTTAAAAACCGGAATACATTAAAATTACGCAGACCTGATCCAGACGGTATGCGGCCTTTGACACTGCAGGCCGGTTTGCGCAACAGCTATCCCGCTCCAAGCACAACCCATGATATCAACTAATTTTCGTAAACGCACCCACCCGGAGAACTTTTCCGAAAGCGAGCAACCACCATATCTTGATGTGTCGAGACTCATCCTTAAACGGAGTTTTTATTTCCACTTCAAAACATGTCACAAATTTACAATACAACTTTACACTTTTACAATTGTATTAACAATATACGTATATATAGAATACAACAGAACTGTGGCTATGTATGTAATTATCGGAATAGAACATCAAATTGATACATGAGGTATTCTCTACAAATGACTAATTTCAAACATCGACGAGGCTTCGGAGGGACATAGCACTGTTGGCAAATCAAAAGCTCAAAAATCTGTTATGACTTAAAACTTTAATCTTAAAATAAGAGGTTCATTTCAAAAGTAATGCACAAGACGGCGCCATTTCGCACTAAATGATACAATAAAAAAATTAATTAATTAATAAAAAAATTCGCTATTTGCAGTTGAGGATTAGAGGAATAAATATTCATGCGTATTTGAAAATTTTCTAACGTGTTTTGTTTCGAAGTGAGAAACTTTTTAAATGGAGTCTGCAGGTGTCTCGGGTACTGAGAGGGAAGGAGATCAAAGATCATACATCAAGCTTGAAAGTTTGTGTTCCGTGGGTTCCTCACTGCTTGACATCGGAACTAAAACAGACACGCCTGGACATTGCACTGTTGTTGAATCCTTTGTGCTGTCAACGTTTTTCCACCTTAGAAGAGCTTACTACAGCCGTTACCTGAGTCATTAGAAGACTCAACCAATGCATGCTACAAGGAATAAAGAAATCTTCCTAGTTGTTGGGACTCTGTTATTTAGAAGCAGGGGTCTATATAGAAGACTGTAGAGAAGAATGTTCAAATAGGTTAATGATGAAATCAAATAGGTTATAAAAGAACTAATTTAGGGTGCATTACTTTTGAACCGACCCTCGTATGCTTCGAAGGTATGTAGTTTTTATTACAAAATTTTAGAGTAGCTATGCATATTAGACAGCTCAAAATATCTAGTCCGTCGCGATTATAGTGCACAAAGGCTCTCTGCTTCGAAGGTATGTGGTTTTTATTACAAAATTTTAGAGTAGCTATACATATTAGACAGCTCAAAATATCTAGTCCGTCGCGATTATAGTGCACAAAACTAACTGAATATATCGTAAACGAAGCCAATGAAGAGACGTCATTTTGGAAGACATTTCTCTGAAATTCTGAGAGCACATTGCCAAGAAATCCTTAACTCCCGCGCAACCATCGGAGTCTCCCGGAACCACCTTCAGAGCAGGCTCTCAGCTGATCCAACAGTGTCGTCACAGGTAGTCGCGGTGACGTTCGCAGCCGTGGCGTAGATGCACCAAAACACTGGAGGATCCTTGCCCCACTGCGACAGAAATAGACGGCTCGGAAACGCGAAAAGACACCTTCCAGAGCTATTTTCCACAAGCGAGTTCGGGTGACATTTAGCACAATCATTTCACCGAATTAATTCATTGTAGAAGAGCATCACATTGTCGATGCGGACCTGTGATGAGTGCTTCGGAGATCCTGGTAGTGTTGATGTGCCTGCAGCAAGATGCCTAGCTCAGCCGTGCTGACGGGATTGGTGCAAAACATATTTTACGGCGGTAAAGCGGACGTGAAAAAGGTGAGCTGCAAATCAACTCTCCGCGTGGCTGCGTGGTGGATAAATAGTGTTCATAACTGGGCACTTTTCGTTATTTTGCATATCAAAATGTGCAAATTAGGGTGCACTGGGTTCTTTTAAACCAGTTGGTGCCTGAACTGTTTTCGGACGGGACCCGCTTTTTTTAAATAAAAAATCACTCGATCCAACGAAAATAGTTTGGTAGCAGCAATTTTAAAAAAAAAGTTAGTAAAATGATAGCAAAAAAATTAGGAAAAAAATAAGAAAATCTTGATTATTTTTTCCTAATTTTTTTGTTAGTATTAGGAAATTCCTGATTATGTATA
>OU015490.1:248644141-248899141 GCA_907164885.2 Dolomedes plantarius
GTATGTATGTTATATATATATATTATATATATATATATCTATATATATATATATATATATATATATATATATAAAATAAAAAAAACAATGTGTTTACCAGTAATTTTTGCATCTACTCGTATTTCCCATATCCTTTATTTCAAACAAAGGAAAGCTGTTTTACATTTATATGAACCAAAATTTTTAAAATTTCAACCGTCTCTAATAACAGAGCTTAGGTGTTGACCACATCTCACCGTTTGTTGACCTTTTTACCTTTCAACTGTTCAGTTCATGACTAATGTCATCCGTGCAAATTGATTATCTACGACCAAGATAGAAACGTTGTTTTCTCCAACCAGGAGCTCCTGAGATAGATAAGGGAGCAGACTTTAAAAACCCCTTTCACCCGGCATTTTATCGAAATTTGACGACGACAATCTCATCATCGGATTGTATAGAGTGAATGCATAAACAGGTAGACCCTCATTTGTGTTACGGAGGCAGACTGGTTTACCCAAAAGACGTGGGAAGTCCTCGAATAAACAGAAGCTAATGTTATGCTGTCTCCTCCTTCCTAAATAAATAACTAACGATTAGTCAGTATCCCAAAATGGTGAATAAAAGATTTCTAGAGGATTTTATTATAAAAATGTTACGAGTTCTGTACGCCATAAGATCTCGGAAGAGATACTTACAGGTAAGATTTATATTTTATTAATTTGTTCGAATCGTTCGCCTTAAGAAAGTGAGAATTTGGTTTCACCCAAAATTGCCGTCTTAACTGAAGTTGAAATGCTGTACACGCAGCCAGTTTTCTATTATCATTATTCGCTTGTTTTCACTTCGTCATGTATTTGTCTATTCAATGCCTTTAACGAAACTGGTTTTTAAACCTTAATTTTTCCAAACTACACAGACGCACAGGCTCGAAAGGAAATTTTGAGGCACGTGTGAAATTTTCTTCGAGGCGTACTTTAATGCTATTCTAATTTAACCTTGTTGGTCATTTTTAGACTCCAAGGATACTTTTTTCAGATGACTTGTTTAGATTATTATAGTATAATGCTGCCCCAGCATTACACGCTGAAGCTGTTATGGATTTCAATTGCGTTTAAAATGTAACATACCAAATTAAAAAAGTTTTCCCCGGTATCTTACAGAAAAATGTTCACCTCTAATTTATCGTCTTGGAACTTGTAAATTTATAAGTCAAATTTTTTTCCGCTACGCATATAAAATATAAAAGATATGATACTCAATGAAATTGTTCCTCCTCAGAAAATTTTTCTCAAAAAATACATTTCTTTTAATTATTTTCGCAAAATATTAAGAAGTTTCCTCTTGCTTCATATAGATCAGTCTTGTATGCTGTATGATATATATATATATATATATATATATATATATATATATGTGTGTGTGTGTGTGTGTGTGTGTGTGTGTGTGTGTATGTATGTGTATACAGGGTAACAATTATTGAGCTATATGAGATAAAAAGTCAAATTTTCAAAAACTACTGAATTCAAAAATTTTATTCAAATTTGAAAAGTAACTACAGATAATTGGATTTTGTTTATGACGTGTTCGATATGCTTGCCATCAATGGCTATGATGTGGCGCAGACGTAGAAAATAATTCTTCAAAACTCACTGAAGTGTCGAGACATTGATGCTTTCGATGGCATTGAGGTCTCAGGTACCTAAATTCTTACCTACGCAAAATATTAGAAGAGGTGGACCTACTTTTTAACCCTAACACCTGAGAAACTCATTTCTCTGTTACGTGCTTCAGTTAAATCGACAGGAACTGGCTTTTAACCCATCAAAGACTATTAATCTATGGGAAAAGTATATATATATATATATATATATATATATATATATATATATATATATATATATATATATATATATATATATATATATATATATAAACGTTTGTATGTGTATTATATAGGTTTTGCCATCATGATGATGACTGAAATCACATCTTATGATAAAATTAGCGTTTTGTGTTCTAGATGTTTGAAAAGACCGTTTTGCTATAACTGTCTGATTAGTTGTAGCCACTCATGAGATTAAGTCATTTCCACTCGTGAAATCTGGCGAGCAGTATCTTTTAAAAAATGGTAGGAATCTTACGAATTTTCGTAATTCTCTGCTAAGTCGTTAGTCTAAACGTTTGATAGGTATCAAAGTGTCCCTTAAAGTTAGAAAAAAAACAAATAAATGAAGAGGTGTGTTTTCGTAGACGACTTAGCTATAGCCCTGAAAATGTGTTTATAGAATTTTTGTTTCATGCAAGTCAAATGACAATTGCCTTTCATGACTTTCGTTAGAATCTATGTTTTACAAGTTAGCTGGTTTTAAAATCATATTTTTAAACACACCTATTTATATTCGGTCTATAAGTGTAATTAAGGTAGTCCCAAAGTTTAACCTAAAGTCTTCGTTATAAAAGAATTCGTGGTATAGAGAAGTTAGTTAAAGCTGTAAAAACTGTATCTGGTAAAAATTAAATTAATTGGAAAAGACAAGACTATTCATGAAATTATGAACACATCAGTTGTTCAAGTCAATTCACTACAAATAAGTAATAGGCAGTTAATAAACTGCGAAAAAATTTGGTAAATAAACAAAATATTTCCGAGAAACTTAATCCAATAAAATGTATTATATATACATTTCTGAACGATTTAGATGAGACAAAAAGAAATTGTTTGCTAGTAAATTACACTACGGAGAAATAAACTTAAATGTTTTAGGAATTTAAAATTTGTTAAAAATTCTCACGTTTTGAATTTCATAAACATCGCTATCTTTTAATAAAAACCATAACTTTTCTGTATAAAAGTTTTCCTTTCATTCATACAATTTTCCAGTATTTGAAAGTTTCATCTTTAATAATTTTTCATCAGTAGTCCACGTTGAATTGTATCAAATACTTCTAAGTCGAAAAATAGTTCATTAAATAGAATTTTTTATCGTAATATAGAATTTTGTTTTGCATGTAAGCGTTTTTCAAGGTAAATTAGTTGCCAAAAAATTAAGTGATCGTTCATTTTATGAAGACTGCTTCAGTAATTAAAGCGATAATATACCATGATGTCATTTTCACACTGAAATTAAAATTTTTACATAAATAAATACAAACTAAATTGATTACATTAAGGAAAAGTTAATTCCTTCATAATGATGATAAATTTCATTAAAAGTTTTATAAGTGCATTAACTGAATATGAATAATGAATTGAACTATAAATAAACAGCATTCCTCAATGGTAAATTTCACTTCTAAGTTGATATCTGTATATATAAAGCAGTTCCGTAACTGACTGACAGACTGACTGACTGACAGACATATAACGCACAGACCAAACCGCTGGACCTAAAGGGCAGAAATTTTGCATGGCGATTCTTCTTATAGTGTAGGGGTGCACTAAGAGAGATTTTTGAAAAATTCTTCTTAGATTTTTTGAAATTAAATTTTTAACCTTTTTTGTAACATTCTTTAAAGTTCGCATTTAAAATAATAATTCGAGGGTTATAAAATTTATATCACGATTTCTCGTGAAAGGTCATCGTGAAAGGTCTCGTGAAAGGTCATGAAAATTCCTTTAAAATGAAATCTTTTTCGAATTATTACCTCCATTATCTGTTTTTTGGTGAATTTTTAAAGATTAAAATTTAGAACTTATTTTATTAAATGCTGATCACGTGGGTTCTTTTCATTTTGTGATACTTTAAACTAATTTTGCGTCACGTGCAAAACAACGAAATAGACAAAAAAAAATTTCTTGCTAATGCGGCAGACGATTGGACATAATCCAAAAAAATATTAAAATATGGTAAAAGAAATGTTCCTCAAAGTGTACTATATTCTTTAGTATGTTCTATCAGATTTAATTTGAATATTTTCTTCTTCATTATTTTGTCTATGAAAATATACGTTATGATTTATATATATATTTTCTCGTATAAATATATTTTTTCGTTTTTTTTACATCAATTGCATACATTGATCATTGTGTTTATTATAAATAAATAAATATATATATATATATTTATTTATTTATTTATTTATTTATTTATTTCTTATTAATTGCATATATTGACCGTTGCATTTAATTTGAGTGTACTCCGTAGCGAAGTACGGGTTTTCAGCTAGTATTTCAATAAAGAGTAATTCCTCAGGCGGTGATAAGTCAGCTTTTTCGGATAAATAAATGAATTAAAATATACATAACTTGGAAAAAGTAAGCCTGTCAAAAGTTGGTCATCTGTCAACTGTCAAAAGTTGGGTTTTATGTCATCAAAAAGTTTATCTAGAAATTAATGTTTTCTGAAAGGCATGATTTGGAGTCCGGTGTAGATCATTTCAGGCAGCTTAAATTCGTGTAATTTCCTAACACAATTCCTGTTGATTCTCTCTTCTTTCGTTGGTCGATTCATTTGCTGCTTCGGTTGTTTCAAGCATTAAAAAATTACAAGCAAAAGAAAGGATCTCTGCCATCAGGACTTCGAGCTAATAATCTGATGTTTAAGACAGAGAGCCATTCATAAATTGGTTTTCATTTTGTGCTACATTAAACACTGTGTCACTCAGTATGACTGCATGAGGAGGAACTTCATCTGAGTTTACCTTGACATAATTTTTCTTCCTTACTTCAGTATGTCTCTTTTATGTTTGTTATGTTTTAAAGTGAGTTCAACGTCCCCTCTTAGATGAGCGGTTGCGCGGCCTCGCACAAAAACAAGAAACTTTTGTTTCCCAGAAGGTTAAAATTTGTGTTTAAATTTCTTCCGTTTAAATTAAGTGCTGAATTAGAAAGAAAAAATTTTGCATTGCTATAATTTGCTTTCCAAAGTGGGGCGTAAAATTGGGTTGTTTTTCAGCTTTATATTACAGATGCTAACAATAACACACAGGTTCTATATATAAATATATATATAGAAACTGTATTCTACTGTATGTATAAATATATATAGATATGAGTTATATAGTATATTGTAATTTAAACGGAATTCTTCATTCTCATTCTTTAAAAGAAACGAAAATAGTATATATATATATATATATATATATATATATATATATATATATATATATATATATATATATATATATATATATATATATATATATATATATATATATATATATATATATATATATATATATATATATATATATAAATTTGAATTATATGGCATACTATGTTTTACACGCAAATTATTTCTTTTTTCATTCATTAAAAGAAACAGGAATTTGAATTATTAGGAACGCTGTGTTTTAAACGCAAATAATTTCTTTTTTCCTTTTAATAGAAAAGAAGATAAGATAAGATAACGAAGATAAGATATATATATTTGAATTATGTAGTATACTGTGTTTATATATATATATTTGAATTATGTAGTATACAGTGTTTAAACTCAAATAATTTCCTTTTACATTCTTTAAAAGAAACGAAAATAATATATATAAAATTTAATTCTATGGTATATTCTATTTTATACGCAAATAATTTCCTTTTTCATTCTTTAATAGAAACAAATATATATATATATATATATATATATATATATATATATATATATATATATATATATATAAATTTGAATTATATGGTATACTGTGTTTTAAACGTAAATAGTTTCCTTTTTCCTTCTTTAATAGAAAGAAAAATAATATATATAAATTTGAATTATATAGTATACTGTCTTTTAAACTCAAATAAATTCCTTTTTCATTGTTTAAAAGAAACGAAAATAATATATACAAATTTGAATTATATAGTATACTATGTTTTAAACGCAAATAATTTCCTTTTTCATTCTTTCAAAGAAACGAAAATAATATATTTGAATTTACGGTATACTGTGTTTCAAACGCAAATAATTTCCTTTTTCATTCTAAGATACATAAAATGGAATTATATGGCATACTGTTTTTTCATTTTAAAGAAACTGTTGGCATACTGTTTTTTCATATTAAAGAAACTGTTGGCATAATGTTTTTTCATATTAAAGAAACGAAAATAATATATTTGAATTTTACGGTATACTGTGTTTCAAATGCAAATAATTTCCTTTTTCATTCTAAGATACATAAAATTGAATTTTATGGCATACTGTTTTTTAAACGCAAATAATTTCCTTTTTCGGTCTTTAAAGAAATGAAAATAATATATAAAAATGTGAATTATATGGTATATTCTATTTTAAACGCAAATAATTGTCTTTTTCATTCTTTAAAATAATGGAAAATAATTTATATGAATTTGAATTATATGGTATACTTTATTTTAAAAGGAAATAATTTTCTTTTTCATTCCTTAAAAGAAATGAAAATAATATGAATTATATGGTATGCTATGTTTTACACGCAAATAACTTCCTTTTATATTCTTTTAAAGAAACGAAAATAATATATATTTGAATTTTATCGTATACTGTGTTTTAAACACAAATAATTTCCTTTTTCATTCCTTAAAGAAAACGAAAATATTACATATAAATTTGAATGATATAGTATATTGTGTTTTAAACGAAAACAATTTCCTTTGATTGACGAAATATCTAAAATGAAAAAGATACCCAGGTTAAGAATTTTATCTCTATAATGGAGTGAATTAAAAAAAAAATCTTTAAATTCAAGTCAACCATCATTGGAAAATTTTTTTCCACAGGTTAAAATTGAGCGGATTAAATCCAATACGGCTACTACACAACAGCTTCAAGAAGCTGTGCATTTATTATACATTTCTCCGGAAACCTATTGTTATAGGATCCCCTAGCAGTCTCTCAAGGTCGTATCAACCACCCTGAGAAACACCGATCAAAATAATTATTAATGAGTCGATTAGTTTATTAATTAGTCTGTACGCTTCAAACTAAATTTCTTTGCTTAATTTTAAAGCTTTTATCTTTTATTTAATGATAAAATAATTTTTAGCTTGTTCTTGCTCAAAAGGCGTTGAAATTTATAGTTCTATTTAATGTACTGAACTGAAATAGGCGCCAAAATGAGACCAAAAAAAAAGGGAAGTTTTTAATTTACCTTAAATTATAAATTATAGAGATGCAATCAAGCAGTTTGCTGCAGTTAAGACTCTAAGAATGATTTAGTAATTATTTTTATTACATAACATATATTCAAATTTATTTACTTTTCTGCTTTTTTATGTTCAGCAATTTTTAATTTTTTTAAATAAAAACTTTTTCTTTTTGTTTAATACCTATTTTTCTCAAAATGTCTGTTATTCTATTTAGTAGACTGTTGTTGCTAATAGTGATACTTTCATTACTAAGAGTCTCTCCCAAATTTTGTAAAAGCGCCATTTTTAAAACTTGCGTCCATCACCACAATGGATCGGCCCGGCCTTAATTATAAGAAGCCAAATCTACTCTCAAATAAAGTCAAAATATTATGTTTTACAGGCAAATAATTTCTTTTTGTCATTCTTCAAAATAAATTCAAAAGAAACAGGAAATTGAATTATAAGGTACGCTGTGTTTTAAAAGCAAATAATATCTTTTTTCATTCTTTAAAAAATGCAAATAAAATATATAAATTTGAATTATATGGTATACTGTGTTTTAAAAGCAAATAATTTCCTTTTTCATTCTTTAAGAAATGAAAATAAGATATATAAATTTGAATTATATGGTATACTGTGTTTTAAAAGCAAATAATTTCCTTTTTCATTCTTTAAAAGAAACATAAATTTGAATTTTAAGGTACGCTGTGTTTTAAAAGCAAATAATATCTTTTTCATTCTTTAGAAAATGAAAATAGGATATATAAATTTGAATAATATGGTATACTGTATTTTAAAATCAAATAATTTCCTTTTTCATTCTTTAAAAGAAACATGAATTTGAATTATATGGTACGCTGTATTTTAAAAGCAAATTATATCCTTTTCCATTCTTAAAAAATGGAAATAAGATATATAAATTTGAATTGCATGGTATACTATATTTTAAAAGCAAATAATTTCCTTTTTCATTCATAGAAAAAACCGAAAATAATATATAAAAAATTTGAATTATATGGTATACTGTATTTTAAACGCAAATTTCCTTTTTCATTCTTTAAAGAAATGAAAATAAGATATATAAATTTGAATTATATGGTATACTGTGTTTTAAAAGCAAATAATGTCCTTTTTCATTCTTTGAAAGAAACGAAAATAATATATATAAATGTGAATAATATGGTATACTATATTTTAAACACAAATAATTTCCTTTTTAATTCTTTAAAAGAAACGAAAATATTAGAAATAAATTTGAATTATATGGTACACTCTTTTTCATGCAGGCCTGCCTTAAAATATTTAAATAACGAAACAAAATGGCGAACGGGAAATCGACTTAGCCCGTACGTTCCTCCTATCAAAGCAGCCAGTACAAAAAATAAAACCAAAATTTTCTTAACGAGTTCCTCTTTAAAGGTACAGGAAACGATACTTCAGTAACTGAAAGATTAGCAAATAAACCCAGTCCTTTTAAAGAAGATTCCGAATTTTTTTTTATATGCTCCATTTAGAAGAATGCCCGATTTAAATGTCACAGAGACATAAATGTTTTATGACAGCGTTAATTTCGGAACCATAACCGCGACAAATTTCCAGCCGTTATTAATGATTTTGGTAGATAAGTTTGCTGGCTTCCCGCCAAACAACGTCAGCGTCTGCGAAAGAGATCTCCAAACAGCATCGATCCGTTCTTTCCCGTTTCACTTCCAGATTTTTTTTTAAACCTTTCTTTTACTGCTTTATCCGGCCGGACGTAACCTTCAACCTCGGCGGTCAGTACGAGGTAGTCACAGTGATTGCTTATCGGTCATTTATTATCAGGATGGAAAGTCATACTTATTTTATTTTCAGACACGCTTGTTTATTTTGATCGGGCATTGTTTTGTTTGTCCTCAAAAGGAAGGGAAATTTTTCCCGGGGAAACAGAGTAGAAAGACGGCCAAAAGGATTTTTAAGGGTATTTAGAGTTTGAAGTCAAGGTGAAACTAACGCCGAACTTCATTTATTTCGAATTACAGTAAAATTTCGCTAAGGCAGACTGAAAAAAGAGGGCCATTTTGAGGGGAAGCCGTGGAATAGGAGTGGATTTCTCTATGCCGGCCAGTAATGGTTCCGAAAAAAAGTGTCCGTTTTGAAGGGTGACCGGCTGGGGATTTACCAGACTGGGGGGGGTGTGTGACCGGACTGGGAGGAACCGCCATGCAAAATTTCAGCTTCCTAAGCCTTCCGTTTTCAGGCATACAGTGATCACTGTACTTTATTTTGGGGGTATAAACTCCTTTTAATTCCCTTAAAGCTTGAACTTCTTAAAAAAGATTTTTTAGGGAGTCCCTAGGGTCCAAAAGCAACCTCTATTCAAAATTTTAGCTTCCTAGAACTTATGGTTACAGAGATACAATTATCAATCAATCAGTAATTGGTTTTTGGGGTAAAATCACTTTTAAACCCCATTAAAGTTTGAATAGTTCAAAACGATTTCTTAGTGAGCACTTAGGGCCTTAGAGAAACCATCATGCAAAATTTCAGCTTCCTAGGCCTTATGGTTCCAGAGATAGTGTTTTTTTTTTTGGGGGGGGGGGGGGGGAGGGCTAAACCCCTTAAAATTTGAGCTTTAAAAAGGATTTATCGGTTTTCACCTAAGGCTTAAGGGGAACCACCATACAAAATTTCAGCTTCCTAGGTACTATGGTTCCAGAGATACAGTGGGTTTTTTGTGGGGCAGGGGCTAAACCCCTTAAAATTCGAGCTTTTAAAAATAGATTTATTGTTCCCCTAGGGCTTAAGGGGAACCACCATAAAAGATTTCAGCTTCTTAGGCCCTATGGTTCCAGAGATACTATGGGTTTTTTTAGAGAGTAAGGGGATTAAGCCCCTTATAACCCCCTTAAAATTTATATTTAAAAAAAAGATTTTTTCGTAGGCACCTAGGGCCTAAGGGGAACCACCATACTAAATTTCAGCTTCCTAGTCCCTATGGTTCCAAAGATACAGGGGGTGTTTTTTAGAGGCGGAGGGGGTTAAGCCTCTTTTAACCTCTTAAAATTTGTATTTTTTTAAATATTTCTTAGTGGGCATGTAGAGCTTATGAGTAACCACTGTGCAAAATTTCAGCATTCTAAAACTTTTGCTTTGAAAGATTTGCGTTTCTTTTAACGTACTCATTTTGAATATTTTTCGCGTATTTCTGTTTTGTCATTAGTACGCAATTTTTAATTAGAGTTAAAATTATATCGAATCGAAATCTTGTTCTTCATCTACCACGTTTTCTACACATTTGTATTTTTTTAACATGCAGTTGCTCGAAATGTTGTTTATAACTTCTGGGCACCGAAATCTTTTATAAAATATAGTACGAAGAGCCTAACTTTGATAAAAGAACTTTTATAAAAGTTTTCTTTTATAAAAGTTGATCTATTACACTGTCATATTTCTCATCCAACTTGTTTTATAAAAGATCTTTGTCAAAGAATTTTTGTAGTGTAATATCGGCCTAAGCAGTGTCTCCTTATCTACGATAAATCTTAAAAATTCTAGAAAGTAAATTCAAAACTCTATATTTAAAAAAAAAATTAAGGTCATTCTTGAAGTAATTTCGAAAATTCACTATTAGAAGAAGAATCATATTCTATTCGTATTTCGAACGCTTAGAGAGGCTTTCCTCTTTGGATGCCACTGAAAGTAACAATAGTAAAGAGCCACTCGGGTCATTTAGAAAACGTTGCCACTTCACTGCAACACAAAAACTGTAAAAAGGAAGATGTCAAACGCGAGGTTGAAAAAACAAGAAGGGAAAAAATCAACAACAAAAAAATCCGACGAAGCAATGAAAAGATGCAGAAAGCGTAGCGAAGTGAACAAAAACTTGAGAGCCAAAAAACTCGCAAAAATAGAAAATTTTGAAAATAAATAAACAAAATAAATAAAAGATAACTAGAAAACTACTTCTAAGAAATTTAAAAATTAAAATAAATGTCGGTAAACGTTTCATACAGTCCTGTTTCAGTAATTTACAATTTTTTGCGGCAGCACATTACAAATGAAACGTTTGATTGTCTCCCCTGCCAAAATAATTATGATTACATAAATTCTCATGGCGGTATTGATTAACCTCAATTTGTGGCTGTCATAATTTGTTTGAGGGTTTAAATTCCACAATTATCCTGGTTTTCTATTTTTCCGCGGCCTTAATCACAACTTTCTGGCTCTGTAGATAAACTTAAAACCCTCTGCTTCCCTTACAAATTTACGGACAAATATGTGAGACTGTTCACTAAATAAACAAAATAAGCAAAAATAAGACCAAATTACTACTAAATGTCAGTTATGATTGGTGTCCACTATGTCTAAAAGATGGACTGACCCTAAGAGAGGCACGAATAAACACGGATTCCCACGCCTTGAGAGAATCCGTTCACACGTGCGTTCCTAAGATAGAACTTAAGGACAGATATACTAATTTAAAAGAGAAATATATTAATTAATAAGGGTTATTTCTAGGTCAGTGGTATATGATATAAAATAAGGAATATAGGTATTTTGATATATATATATATATATATATATATATATGAATATATGGGTCGTGGGGGTTGGAGTAAATCAGCCTCAGTCGTAAACTAATTAACAACCATCGTAAAGAACAAATGATTATTACAATTTATTTACTTAGAGAATTGAAAATAACGTAGACCGTCTACGACAGAATCCAAAGCGGAAGTTTTAATGCTACTCCCTAAACAGAATAGAGGGGTCGTGACAATGTTTGTGCTAGCGGCGACCTCTTGCGCCAGACATGATATGGGTTTACAAATAACGTTAAAGTTCAAAGTTCAATTCGGCATTCTACACACACACACACACACACACACACACACACACACTCATATATATATATATATATATATATATATATATATATATATATATATGTCGTATTTGGTTTTTCTTCATGCCCATTTTAAATTACGTTAATCCGAAACTCTTGAGAACCATGATGCAGTCCGTGAACCGGTGGCGAAGACACTCGTCATCATTTAAACTCTCTAAAAGGTAATAATCCAAGCCTAAACAACATAAAGATAAGTCGGTACTCTTTCCTAAACATCTTTATTAAATTTCTTTAAACCTCTCAGCTCCATCCAACATTATTTAAAAACCCCACCCAATTTAAATCCGTGCGCCTAACGGCACACGTCTTTTTCGTTGCCTAGTTATTCATGACTCTGAAAATCTTCTTTGTTCTTAAGTTTTTATTAACGCGCTATGACGCTCATTACTTATTCATGTCGTCATAACGTACATGCTCTTTTTGCAGACCGATACACTTTCTTAGCGCCAACTCTTCACGGCTAATCCGTCTACTAAAAATTCTCCCTGTGGTTATTCGAAGATTGAATCAAGTCGAACCTTAAGCGCTATTTTCACTGCAATACATTACACCGCTTAGGTTGAACTCCCAGACTTTAATTGCTAAATCTTATATTTTATAATTAAAATCCCATTTTAAGGTAGCGCGATCGCCCCCCCCTATTTTAGCCTCACACACACACACACACACACACACACACACACACACACACACACACATATATATATATATATATATATATATATATATATATATATATATATATATATATATATATATATATATATATATATATATATGATGTACACACACACACAAGGAGGGAGTTTTGATTCCAATTTCACAGCAATACAGTTTTTTTTCAAATATATAATTCAACGTATTTTGAGACTATAAATGTCCCCAAATAATGCTGTATTATTTTAAACAGACCTAAACCTTTATAGCATCTGCCATTTACTAGGAAATTCTTAGGGTGCAGTCGCAATTTTCAAAGAGATTATATTGTCATTTTACAGTAGTTGTAGAACACGTTATTGTAAGCAATAGCAAAATTGCTTATAGAAAAATTCCTGCGAACAAATTTACCCTCCGTTGCAAAATTTTGTCAGTACGACGAAATATGAGAAGGCGAAGAAAAAATACTCCCCTGGAAAACCCAAATTGTATTTAAGTCTGTTTTGATCTAACGGTATTCTAAGAAATCAGGCAAGTTTTTCGTGCGTCTGAATTTTACTCGATTCTCAAAATGTCACACAAGAATAAAGGCTTGCAACTGGAAATTCCGGCGCGTAAGTTTCGTAGGCTTTTGCACTCCGTTACTGTTTTTTCCCCCTTTAAAAAAATGTAAAAGCGGATGAACGCGAATACAAGTCTTCCTCTACATTCCCATTACGAGAATCGCATGCGAATTCCCGCGGGAATCTGAGTCACCGTGCCCGCATTCTGTCACATGGTTTCTGTTTACGAATTTTATTTTTAATGCTCGCGCTCTCCCCGGTGGTAGTGGCGTTTGCTTTCCCTATCGCCATTTCCATTCAACTCGTGTATTGAAAGTTGTCGCCTCGGTTTAATATAGTAAATAAAGAGCACAGCGCGAATTATGGAGGAAAGGGGTTAACTGAAGGAGGAATATATGCATTCATATTGTAGAATACAAAAGTTCAGTTCTCGGATCGAATGATTTGGCGCAGTAGATATCAGAGATTTTATTCTAATGTTGTTTGAGATCTATTCATCGTTCCAAATTTTTTAGCACACACACACACACACACACAGATATATATATATATATATATATATATATATATATATATGTATGTATGTATGTATGTATGTATGTATATGTATATATATATACACACATATTATACATATATATATATATATATATATATATATATATATATATATATATATATATATTTATATATATATATATATATATATATATATATATTTATATATATATATATATATATATATATATATATATTTATATATATATATATATATATATATATATATATATTTATATATATATATATATATATATATATATTTATATATATATATATATATATATATATATATATATATATATATATATATATATATATATATATATATATATATATATATATATATATATATATATATATATATACACATACATGTCCGTGGCGGCCTTGTGGTACAGCGCGCTGGGTTTTGGAACTGAGGGTGCTCGGATCGAATCCTGGCGAAGCGCCACTAAAATGCCTCCGTTTGTGTCGTCCCTTCATAGGGGGCAATTCTGGTCCGCCTATATGGCGCAGCCATAATAAAATGGCCAGCAAAACTGCAGCGAATTATAGGCGAATGTCTTCGTGACAAGTACCTCCGCATTGAAAATATATATATATATATATGTGTGTGTGTGTGTGTGTGTTTGTGTGTATGTGCGTTTTTATGTGTCTATTTGTACGAGTAATGCCCACAACTTTATATATTCCGTACATACAGAATTTATTTGTCATACCTGTGCAGTAATTTTCGCTCAATTTTGCACTCATTTAAATATACGATACTTTGAAGATATTGGTGAAAATATTGGTCAAAACATTATAAATATATATGTGGATGCATGTGATATTTTTTCGTTAAACATAAGAAAAAAAAATGTGTGGATTAGAATCCATTTCCGTTCGATTAAAACTGATAATATCTGACAAAATGCAGCGAAGGCAAAAACCACACGCACTACTCATCTGAGGAAACAGATAAAAGTTAGAAAGTTGAGACTGATACCCGCAATATCAGTGCGAGCGTAAGTAATGTCCATTTTTCAACAATGCGAACGTTACAAAAAATTAATCTGAAATGTTTATTTTTATCCTTCCGCCTTTCAGAAACGATCTTTTGTTAAGTGATAACGTTGACACGATCGGAAAAGAAAATTCCCTTTGTTATTTTTACTCATGGGTCACCTTCATATTTTTGATTTTCGTTTCATATTTTATATATTAATCTGTCATTTAAGTAATAAGAGAATTTAAGAGGAATGGGTGCAAAACGTTGGTAGTCAGATTTACGAAATATTCAAACTTATTACCTTAAATTAATGCTATTTGTTTAACCCCATTTTCGAAAGTTTGGTATTCATGAATTTGGTGTCTGTAATCTCATAGCAGCATTTGACTTCTCTCATAAGAAATAAAAATATATAATTATTTCCGGAGTTCACTGGCGAATTAAGAGTTAATTCCTTAAGTTAAAGATTAGCTGTCTCTTTTCCTTTCTCAGAGTTTTGTATTTCACTTGTTTCTATATGCCCCTCGTGACAGCACTTAACATATCTCACTGATAATATGAAATACAGTATTTTAAGAATTCTCCTGTAAATTAAAGTTAATTTCCTAAATTAGTGATTGTCTTTTCTCTTTTCGTAGAATTTTGTGTCTCACGGATTACTCTTATTCGTCCCGTATGACATATGAGGGTTTGACATTTCTCCTGGTTATAAAGGGATAACCACCGAAAGAATTTTTAGTAAATTAAAAGTTAATTCTAAAAATAATTATCTTTTATCCTTTCCCAGTGTTTTGTATCATGCGAGTTTGTATACACTTCTTATAACGTTTGTAATTTCTCTCTGGATATAAAGAGGTAACCTCTGAATGAGTTGATTATAAATTACAAGTTAATTCCAAAATTAATTGTCTTTTATACTTTCCCTCTGTTTTGTATCAAGCGAGTTTGTATATACCCCTCATAACTACAAATGTAATTTCTCTCTGGATATAAAGAGGTAATCTCTGAAAAAATTTATAATAAAGTTAATTCTGAAAATAATTGTCTTTTATCCTTTTCCAGTGTTTTGTATTATGCGAGTTTGTATACACTCCTAATAACATTTGTAATTTCTCTGTGGATATAAAGATGTAATCTCTGAAAGAATTGATAAAAATTAACTCCTCATAAAAACGAATGTAAGTTAATTCCAAAAATAATTGTATTTTTTCCTTTCCCTCTGTTTTGTATCAAGAGAGTTTGTATGTACCCCTCATAACAAGAAATGTAATTTCTCTGTGGATATAAAGAGGTAATATCTGAAAGAATTGGTAATAAATTAATTCCTCATAAAAAAGAATGTAAGTTAATTCCAAAAGTAATTGTCTGTTATCCTTTCCCTCTGTTTTGTATCAAGCGAGTTTGTATATACCCCTCATAACAATAAATGTTATTTCTCCCTGGATATAAAGACGTAACCTCTGAAAGAATTGATAGTAAATTAAAAGTTAATTCCAAAAATAATTGTCTTTCATCCTTTCCCTCTGTTTTGTATCAAGCGAGTTTGTATATACCAGCTCATAACATCGAATGTAATTTCTCTCTGGATATAAATAGGTAATCTCTAAAATAATAAATAACAAATTAAAGTTAATTCTGAAAATAATTGTCTTTTATCCTTTCCCAGTGTTTGTATCATGCGACTTTTTTATACACCCCTGTTAGCAGCATTTAACATTTCTCACTGGATATAAAGAGATAATCAATGAACGAATTTTTAGAAAATTAAAATTTAATTTTAAAAAAATTCCATGTTTGGTATCGTGCTAGTGTCTGTTCACCCCTCATAACAACATTTGATATTTCTTGCTGGATACAAAGAAATAATCTCATAAATAATTTATAGTAAATTAAAAATTAATTCCGAAGAAAGAAATTGCCCTTTATCCTTTCCCAGTGTTTTGTACCATGCGAGTTTCTATACACCTCTCATGGCAAAATTTAACATTTCTCACTGTTAACAAAGACATAATGGCTGTAAAACTTTTAGTAAATCAAAAGTTGAATCCAAAAATAATGCCTTATCCTTTCTCCATGTTTTGTATCATTCCAGATTCATTTACTCATCATAACATCATTTGACATTTCTCACTGGATATAAAGAAATAATCTCTTAAAGAATGTATGATAAATTAATAGTTTATTCCGAAAATAATTGTCTTTTTCCTTTCTCAGTATTTTGTATCATGTGAATTTATATACATCCCATATAGCAACATTTGACGTTTCTCGCTGAATATGAAGACAAAATCAAGGAAAAAATTTATAGTAAATTAAAAGTTAATTCCGAAAATAATTGTCTTTTATCCTTTCCGAGTGTTTTGTATCATGCGAATTTGTATACATTCCATAAAGCAACTTTTGACTTTTCTCGCTGGATATGAAGAGATAAACAAGGAAGAAATTTAGAATAAATTAAAAGTTAATTCCGAAAATAGTTGTCTTTTATCCTTTCAGAGTATTTTGTATCATGCGAATTTGTATACATCCCATAAAGCAACATTTGACATTTCTCGCTGCATATGAAGAGATAAACAAGGAAGAAATTTATAGTAAACTAGCTGAAAACCCGCACTTCGCCACGGATTACATTAAAATTAAATACAACTGTCAATGTATGCTATTAATGCCAATATATATATATATATATATATATATATATATATATATATATAATAAGTACGACGATCAATGTATACAATTGATGTAAAAAAACAAAAAAAATATTTATAAAAAAATCGTAAGGGATATTTTTATAGACAATATAATGTAGAAGAAAATATTCAAATTAAATATAATAGGACATATTAAAGAATATAGTACAATTAATATAATACAGTTTGAGGATCATATCTTTTACTGTATTTTAATATTTTTTTGGATAATGTCCAATCGTCTGCAGCATTAGCAAGGTAAAAAAAAATTTTTTTTGTCTATTTAGTTGTTATGCTCGTGACGATAAATTTATTTAAAGTACCAGAAAATGAAATCATGTGATCAGCATTTAATAACTTAAATTCTAAAAATTAATCTTTAAAAATTCACCAAAAATCAGAAAATGGAGGTAAAGATTCGAAAAAGATTTCATTTTGAAGGAATTTTTATGATTTTCTCGTGATATAAATTTTATAACCCTCAAATTATTATTTTTAGTACAAACTTAACAAAAGTTACAAAAACAGATTAAAAATTTAATTTTAAAAAATCGAAGAAGATATTTTCAAAAATCTTTCTTAGTGCACCTCTACACTATAGGAAGAATCGCCATACAAAATTTCCAGCAGTTTGGTCTGTGCGTTGTATGTCAGTCAATCAATCAGTCAGTTACGGAACTGTTTTATATATAAAGATGAAAAGTTAATTCTGTAAATAATTGTCTTTTATCCTTTCCGAGTGTTTTGTATCATGTGAATTTATATACATCCCATATAGCAACATTTGACATTTCTCACTGAATATGAACTGATAAACAAGGAAGAAATTTAAAGTAAATGAAAAATTAATTCCGTAAACAATTGTCTTTTATCCTTTCGGAGTGTTTTGTATCTTGCGAGTTTCTATTAACCCCGCATAGCAACATTTAACATTTCTCACTGGATATAAAGAGATAATCCCTGTAAAACTTTTATCAAATTAAAAGTTAAATCCTAAAATAATGTCTTTTATCCTTTCCCAGTGTTTTGTATCATTCGATATTTATACATCCCTCACAGCAACATTTGACATATCTCGTATGATAAAAAAAAAATAATAATGCGAACTCCAATGTGTTACCACTCTTTAAATATACAAAGTTCTATTTAAATCACTCCTACTCTTCCACGAGTTTTTCTTTTAAATAAAAAGCGGGAGCCGTTCCTTCTGGGGGATGCCATAATGGCTTTCTTCGCTCTCTGTTCATCTCCGTCACATGGAAAAGAACACAAAGAAAAGGAGGAGAGAAGCAGTAGCAATAATAATAACAGCAGCATGAGAGCGAGAAACAAAAATCCATGACCGCATCCCCTGTGTCAGCAGATTTTGTTCACGTTGCAAGAGACCACGCGACCTCGAGCACTGCCTGCAGATTAGTCACATTTTATCAGGACGGGCAAAATGCCACTGAAAAAAATTGTCTCCGCTCTCCCTCCGCACCATTCGGAACAACGGCATCCTCTGTGCTCGCGGAAAATCGAAAAGCCAGCAGTCAGACTGGCGATGTATTTCCCTTCTGCAGTTGGAGTACTGACAATTTTTTTTTTCTTTTTCGTGGTCATTAACTTTGCTAGATTCTGAAAGAAAAGGTTTTTGGTGTATTTTCACTAATATCTATATTTTGCTGTGAGAAAAAGTAATTAATTAGAATTGTCTGAACTTATGCTTGTTATGTGCAAACTTTTTTTGGCGTAGTCAAACGGGAAAATAAAAATGTTAAGCAGTCTATCTTAATTAAAAGCTCAGAAGAATAATTTATTGTAAATTGCTAGGAGAAATTATATATACGAGTATTATGTGTGTGTATATATATATATATATATATATATATATATATATATATATATATATATATATATATATATATATATATATATATATATATATATATTTATATATGTATATATATATATATATATAGATATATATATATATGTATATATATATGTATATATATACATGTATATGTATATATATATATATATATATATATATATATATATATGTGTGTGTGTGTGTGTGTGTGTTCAAAAACCTAAAATATTTTACTTCCTAACTCATATTCCACCTATAAATTACTCTCTTTAATTAACACATTTCCTCTTACTTGTGAGTACGTCTATTTTGGGCACGTTTAACTAGAGAAGCATGCAGCACACATGCAGATATAAAAGTACATTCATCCTTACAGAGATTCTGCAAACACTTAAGTTTCGAGTCTGTCCATGTCAAAAATCTGCTGGATACCCCCCAAGTAATAATCCACATGTGATCGCAGAGAGTAATCAGATGGTAAAGAGATCCGATGTACGATGGAAGTGTACAGTTTAGGCTGTGTTGTCGTGGCTTATGCCCCTTGACCGACAGTATATCAGATCAAGTCCATAAAGGCTATTGGGCAGAAAGTTTCGGCTTCGGTTTTGAATGGCACCACAAGGGACGGATTCCGACTTGGCTAAAGGACCGGTCCCGTAATTTTGAAGCGGGTCAAGTGACGAGACCGGTATACTTGACCCCGCACCTTCAGCGGTAAATTTTGAGAACTTGGAGGACATTGCAGCCACAACATATTTTTCGTATACCAGCTGCCATTAGCGTACACGGTGGTGGATTTGTCAGCGACCGGCTTCGAACCAGAGAGGTTCAGATCACCGGCTCGCGGCCTTTTCCAACTGGGCCACCGCGTTTCGGCTGTAGTAGTGACAGATGAATAAAGTGTTAGACTTGAAGGACTAAATTATTTGTGCTGCGACTACAATGCTGTAGGACAAGTGGTAAAAAATTCTGATGCTTTATTCAAAGCAGTAGTTCCCAACGGGGGCGGTACCACCTCTTGGTGGACGCCGAGAAGATCCTGGAGGCACTGCTGGTCCAAGACATAATTGAGGGGTGCTAAAACTCAGCTACAAAAAGTTCTGGCTGCAAAATCAGATACCGATACTTATCCTGGATTATAGGCTACAGTACAAAAGTTTTTAATTGCATTTCCTTCATCCCATTGAGTGGAACATGGGTTCAGTGTAGTCGCAAATCTGCTTACTAAAAACAGAAACGGATTACAAATAGCTAATCACCATAGTTTGAAAATGCTACAGACAAAAATAGTGCCAAACGTTAATTAACTGATAGTAGCGCACCAAGTTCATCCTTCTCATTAGGATTAGTTTTAACTTTTTTCGTAATCTTTATTTTGATATTATCCTTCGTTATCTTCATTTTGTGTGTGTAATATGAATGTTACTATAGTTGGTTTTGATGAATAATTTCATAATTTCAAGCTTCAAGGTGTGTTATTTACGACATCTTTCATTACTATGTTGAAAGACATGGGTAAAAAATATATATATATTTAAAAAAAATGACGTAAATTTGTCACTGCATCCCTGTTTGTTATCTTAAGAAGAAAATTTTTCAGGGGTAATTTTTCTTTTCAAAAAGGGAGCAGTAGGCCAAAAAAGGTTTGGAACTCCTGATTCAAGAAACAAAAAAGTGTTTTTTCATTACTTACAGGCAGTAAACTAAAATCCAGTGGTAAGGGAATGGGATAGAGAACTTCAGCTGAGCTTCAAGCCGGAAAACTACGAAATCCAGTCCAGAAGAGTGTAGGGCCTAAACTTTCAGTTGTGCTTAAGGTCTTTAGGATGCTTGATTTACCACTGCTTACAGAAAAGGAGCTAAAATGAGAAGTGGCAAAATTAGATGCTAAAACTTTTAAGCGGATTTTTTAATGAGTTGTTAGCTCGACTAATCCTTAATCTTTTGGCTGAATTGTGCTTTATTATAAACATAGTACAAAGACCTCGTTGATTATCTATGATTTTACAACTAAGATCTACTAGGAGTAGTCCTACAACATCGACAGAGAGTTAAATTTGAGTTTATCGACTAGTTTAACAGTTGCAATTCCTGTATCCAGGGACATCAATAATTTTATATACTACTCTATAAATCTGATAAAATGTATGCACTTACAGCTAAAATTTGATTGTCAACTCTAGTCGCAAACTTACTCACTGTATATTAAGAGATAACTAGTTGGTACCCGTCAAAACGTGACGGCTGAATTGTAAATGAATGTACTAATACACAAATTATACGCAACACATTATTGCCAAACATTGAAAATCATAATATTAGGACTAGAGAAATACACTTAAAAAAATTACTAATTATAAGAGCTAGAGAGATTCCTCGGAATAAAATAATTAACGTGTTTATGCGGCCTCGTGCTTAGTAAATGTCTAAAGCCAGTTTAAAATATGTCAATGAGCATGCGCAAAAAACAAATTAACGTGTTTGTGCTGCCTCGTGCTTAATGAGTATCTAAAGCCAGATTTAAACATGCCACTGAGAATGCGCAGAAAGCAATTTGTAATTGTAAATTATCGCTAATTAATAGAAATTTCGGTTACGCAAACCAAATTTGACACATCTATAGGTTAAAATCTTTCGTTTCAGACCAAAATAAAGTAAATTGGGGCAATAGTTTTCTCTCACGGACAGCCCAAAGAATCGGCTTAGTAACTTAAATATATAGATAGCTTACACGGCAGAGCCTTGTTTATGCGTTTTACAGTCACTTTCTTCACAGTTATACGTCACAGCAAATTTTTAAAATCACTTCTTTAGAAAATAACTCTAAAAAACTTCAAATGTATATTATTTTTGGCTTAAATTTCATTGTTGCGTATATTTTATCAGGTGAGGAAAAAAAAACTAAAATTTAGTGTTCTCGCTGTTTAGCCCATTAGTGAGCGGTGTGCAAGACTCCAACATACTTAAATACATAGCAACCATTGTGTATAACCAGCAGTGTTTTCACTAAACACACGAGTGTGGTAGAAGAGACAAAAGAATCAAAGAGCAGCTGTGAACAGAAAAGAAAGAGCATTTTAGCTATGCAGCAGCTTTGTTTATAGAGAAGCACTTGCTTTTAATCACGTAAAATCAAATTTCTGTAAAATTGTATTAACAAGTATAGTTGGAATCAGAACCTGAAAATGAGCCTAATAACTCAGGCGAGAAATATTTCGCTATTCACTTCATAATATTCGTACGAATCAATATAGAGAGTTAAATCAGAATTTTTTTCATAATAGTTTTAATCGATATTAAATATATTTAGGATTAAATATATATGTCGAATATATATATTAAATATATATAGTCGGATCTCTATTTTGCGAATTTCTCTATTTTGCGAACTTTTCCTTGGAACCAAGAACATTTTGCGAATTTCTTCGTAAAATAACCTCCAAATAGCGAAGTGCATTCTCTATTTAACGAACTTTTTCTTGTGATCCAATATTTTTTTCCTCCATATTTCTTAAAATATTTCTGAACATTTCAAACTTATTCTTTCTTTTAACACATTTAACACATTAACTCTCTTTTATAACACATTCCGACGCGAATTACAGTTTGAAGAAAATATGCCTGAAGGACTTTTTAGTGCATTGCAAAGATGCGAGACGTATTAGAGAGAAAACATTTTTTCAAACAAAAACCTTAGACAAAATTAAGAGACTTTATCAGTAATTAAATTTAAGGACACATGAGGCAATGTATGCTTAAAATTACTTGTTATAATAAATGCGATAATGCCATTAAAATTCATTACTTTCAATATAATTTTTTTTAATCGAAAATACAGTGTATTCCCGGACGTTTTGTTTTATTCTTGATTTCCTTGCAGATTTCCTTTTGATGGGTAAGATATATAAAACAAATAGGTATTAATTTACAAAATAAAGGTGTGATTAATTACTTTTATTAATAATATTTAGTATTTATGAATTTAAAATCTGTTTTGTGTAGTTTGAAGTATTTTAAAAGGTGAATATCTATTTAACGAATTTTCCATTTAACGAACTTTTTTTCGGGATTTAGCGACTTCGTTAAATAGAGGTCCGACTGTATGTCGAAAATGTTTACAATTTTAGATGGAAATATAACCCTAAAAAATTATAAGTTCGAAAAATAAGATAATTAAGAGACCCGAGACAAAAAAATTCTCCACGCATATAAAGTCAAATGTCCTGACGCTTTTGTATATGCCTCGTATGCCGCCGTCGGCTTTTATTTGTGTACCAACCCTACGCAGAACTGAGGAAATCCACAGGACCTTAAACAGCACATGGGGTGTCCCGATGCAACCAATCAGAAGCAGTTTTGTTTTTTCTCTTGGTCATGTTTGTGCAATTACTATCTTTGTCTCTGAAATCTTGTTTATACTTGTGAAATTAAAAATGAAAATGGCACAAAAATTATAAAACATAAACCTAATGAACCACTTTTTCTAATTTTTGTTCATATTCTTAGTCAAATTGTTATCTTAAAAGTGTTTTACGGGCAATTATTAGTATTATAATTATGTTGTATGCTGTACAGTCGAACCCCGTTATAGCAAACTCGGTATATAACGAACTCACGGATATAACGAACGAAAATTTTGGTCCCGCCGTTTTCCTATTGCACGTAATCTAATTAGTATTCTGTCAGTTTAATGTAATCGATTTTAGTCGATTTAATTCATTAATGATCATTTTTAAATACATCATTATTGAATACACATTGCAACTAATGAGTTATACATTTTGTGAACTCTAGCATTTTTCTTAACGGTTCGGATATAGCGAACCACCCGATAAAGCGAACAAAACCTTTGGTCCCTTGAAGTTCGCTATAACTGGGTTCGACTGTATATTATAGAGAAAAATGTGAGGGGTCGATGAAGAATATCATTCTTTTAAAAGGAGTCGATTTAGAAAAAAAATGTTGGGAACCCCTGATCTAGAGTAAGTCTGAGATATTAAATATAATATCCTTGACAGTTTTTTCCTTGGACTGCGGTTTTGATTAAGGTTAGACTCAGAAGATCTGGACCACATTAATATCGTCAAGCACTTCTCGTTAATTCAAGCATCATTGTTTGATTCTCTGAAAGTGGGAAAGCCTTGCCTGTCATCAGCGTGTTTTCAGGGAAAAATCAAATTAACGTGCCACTTCTTTCCCACGCTCAAGCACACAACTGTACGAAGATTTCGCTTTTTCGTGGATACACTGCCCCAAAGAAAAGCTCCGTTGTGGGTGACGTCAAACCGCAATGGCGCTTCATTCAATTGAGCGAGACGTACGTAACGTGGCTTTTGGGGCCGCGAGATCCGCCGGAATATGAATGAAAGTGCTGAGATAAAGAAGTGCTTCTTCTTATCTCTTTCTGCGTTTTTCGGAGATAAGAGTATCTCGTTTCATTGTACTTTGAATTGAGATTGGCAAATTTACTCACGAATAAACACGCTCGTGCCGGTGGCGAAAGAGTTAAAAATTCCGGGTACACACGTTCCTGTATAAAAAGTTACTTTCACTTGAGGTACTTACTCACTAGCATAAAATGAAGAGAAACAGGAACTTAAATTTCTAAATATAATGGAACCTTCAACCATGGTTTTTAAAGGGACTTATTATACTAAACGATATAAATGCGGGAAAACTAAAGATGTGGGAACATAGGGAAGGAAATATTATCACCAGGACTAGGAGAAATAAACGACCCTTACGGAAAAACGATGATTCGGGGAACGATCGATCGAGATTTCACTGTATATAAAATAGTGTATGAAAAATGTGTATATAATAAATAATACTTTAAGAATAATAAAATACTACTTACAATAATATCTACTTACGTATTATCATACATTTTGCCGTCTTTGTAAAAAATAAATAAATAATAAAAAAAGAATTATCCCTGCTGGGAATTTTTTTTTATAAATATATAATTTTTCCCCCTCTACCAAAATAATTATTTTTTACGTAAGAAATAAGAGGATTTTTGTAATTTTTTTATTATAAGAAATTAAGGTTTTTAGCTGTAATAAAATTAGATTTCATTAGGTTTTTTTTGGTTATTATAAACGTAATGATAATGTTATTAATAAGAGTCTTTTCTCTTATAGAAAGAGAACTTAAAATGACTTTCTTAATAAATAATTAAACGAGACTTTTTTTCGTCCGAGAAACGCCGTGAGAAGAAAAAAAGGCTTTCAAGTCAAATACAAAATACCAACTCTCTAACCTTTTACTTTAATATTCTTTTAAGCAAATGAAATTTAAAGCTTAATTTTGTTTAAGTAAAATCCAATTAACGTATAAAATTATACCAACAAATACGGGACTTGAAAATAGAAACTTTGCGATAGAATAGTTAAAGAATGATTCGTGTTAAAAAAAGTTGAACTATTTATTCGCAGATTTATGTAAAAGTTTTTGAACACTGTGTCTTTGAAACAGACAATGGCTGAAACAATCCAATTTTGTCCTTTCACACCGAACATGCTATTACTATATATATGTATATACATATATATCTTATATATAAAAGGCAAAGTCTGTGTGTGTGTGACCGAGTTTTTGTCTGCTCGCGGCACGGCGCAAAGACGGCAGGTCGGACAGTCTTGAGATTCGACACGAAGATGCCTCCCGAGGTCTCATTATGCACCTCGAAGCCCTTTTTTCGATTTTTTAATTAGATTTTCCGTAATTAAATATTTAGTCGCGATTTGGAGCTCCCGGACGAGTAAAAGCTCCGTAAATCCTAACGTATCCGTCCAAGAATTTTTTTTTTGGACGAGCCTATACGGGAAAGATAACACTATACGGAAATCACAATTAAAATTGTCTGTCTTAATTTATCGATTAATTGTGATTTTTTTTCGATCGCCTGTACGCACCCGTTTTTCGAAAAAAACGCGATCTTGGCCGCGACCCTTTTTTCCAAATTGTCGAATCGATACGTAAATGTCGTTACATTTTTACGAAATTTTTATCTCAGAGACCCTAGACATCACAGTTTCGAAATCCAGAACCAAAATTAATTTACAAATTGTAGTTATTTTTTAATAATTTATTTTATGATTCGGAAACTCTTGCGAGAAATCTCATTTTGGAGATTTCGTTCTTCATTTCCGGACGAAGGTAAAACGGGGGAAAACAGGTTTTCGACGTAAAGCACTTGATGTGTTGGGGCGTTTGTTTTCTATGAGGGATTGGGTCGTTAAAGGAAATCGATTACTATTGCAGTGATAATCGATTAAAAAATCGCATTTAGTAATGCCGTAATTTTTTTGTCCAACACTTAGTTAATATCATATAATTTGTGGTGTGTTTGTGGAAAACGTTTTTCGTCTCGCTGACTGTTGTGGAAAGTTTTAAGTAATCCTATGTCAAAAATTTTGCCAAAATGTGCCAGAAAGGATTAAATTTATATGGGTAAAATAATGTATCGTGGTGAGGAAAAGGATGACAGCGACGCCCATTAACAAAGGGTTAAGGCTACTAAAAAATTGGTAATTACATTACCCGAGCAACGCCGGGACGGGTACAGCTAGTATATATATATATACATATATATATATATATATATATATATATATATATATATATATATATATATATATATATATATATATATATCCGCGTTCTTTCTATATGCCTCCGGATGTCGCCCGGTCATATGGCACCACAGAAGGTCACGTGGTAAACAGAAACTAAATGTCAATTGAATTATTTGATCAGGTGTTGATATGCAGAATGCCCGTTCTACTGTTTCCCGGATATCGTCGTTAAGTGTCGTCTCTAGATTCGGTATTTCACACACACACACACACACACACACACACACACACACACACACACATATATATATATATATATATATATATATATATGTATGTATGTGAGTGTATGTGGTCAATGATATATATTATACAAGCGATTATACATCAGACAAATATATAATCATTATACATAAACTACTTATGAATATCATATGGATGAACATTTACTTACATAAAATACTAGTATGATTATTGGTTATCGACATAATAAATTTGTACTGAAATCACAGTCTATTTTCCAGGGCATGTATTAGTTACCGTTATATTCTATAATACTCGCATTGTTTCAAATAGGTTTGTACTAATAAATTAACATCCACTCCCTTTTCATTGCAATTAGCTTGTATTATTTTCAGCATTTGCATATGTAAATTAAAAAATTCACTATTTACCCTTATAAATAACTCTTGGAATTATTTTTGATTAATTATTAGAGATTGTTTCGCTGGTAAGAGATTACACTAAATAGACGATTTGTATTTTCTCATAGACCATGAGGCTCCTCTTGTATCATCCGGGCTCGAACGATTTGATTTTAACCCTTCAGCGGGCGCACTAGTTTTTGGAACACCGGGAGGCGCGCGTAGCACAAAGTGCAACGTCTCTTTCAACCTAGATTATTCCTTTTGAAATAAACCTTTTTTTTAAATTGAAAATAATAATTCTGAATTTTATGACAAGATATAAAATGTTTATAATATTTAGAAATATTTATAATTAAAGGCCAAAGAATACAGATACAATCACCTTATTTCAAAACTGTCCGGTTTATTGGATCTAAGGACAACTTGCGAATGGATTCCTATTATGTCCAAAACCCTAAAAAACAATGAGATTGTCCATCTTCGTGATATGCGAGCTACCGTGTAATAGCTGCACATTGGATGGACTACGTCATCTCCTGCTTTTGTCGTATTGTAATCCAGTATAATCGCTGATTTACCACGGTTAAATCACGACTAACAATGATTGGAAAGGAATACAAGGGTCAGAAAATCATACCTGCATTGGAAAGGGTGTAGCTATAAATAGAAACTGCTTAGAACATTCAAACCTTACATGTAAAAACAAACCATTCAAAATTACGAAAATGTTGCACTTTGTACACGGGCGCGCCCGCTGAAGCAGTGGCGTAGCGAGCATAACTGGCGCCCGGGGCACGATACCTTTGTGGCGCCCCCCCTGAAAAACATATAGTAATATAATATATAGACCCTATATTGGCGCCGTCGATAAACATATAATAACATAATATATAGACCTTATATTGGCACTCCCCCCCCCGAAAAGCATATAGTAACATAATATATAGACCTTATGTTGGTGCCCTCCCCTAAAAACATATAGTAATATAATATATAGACCTTATATTGGCGCCCCCCACAAAATAATATAGTAATATAATATATATACCTTATATTGGAGCCCTCCCCGAAAAACATATAGTAATATAATATATAGACCTTATATTGGGGCTCTCCCCTGAAAAACATATAGTAATATAATATATAGACCTTATATTGGCATCCACCTCGAAAACATATAGTAATATAATATATCGATCTTACATTCACGCCCCTCTGCGAGTGGCGCCCGGGGCATGATAGACCCCCTTGCCCCCCCTTTGCTACGCCACTGCGCTGAAGGGTTAAATTCATTTATGGCGAGTGAATTAAGAATGATAATTAGCCTTCTCACTCTCACAAATACTGATATGTAAAGTCAAAATTCTGTACTGTAAGTTTTTCCACAGTAGCTTGTAAGTGAAAGAGGGTGTATGATTCATCCCAAACCAACTGTTGCGTGAGGCTCTGATCTTACACAAGGAAAAGTGAAACAAACAAACAAAAAAAAACCCACTTCTCTAAAGAATGCGAATCTCACCTACCCCTATGATCTTTCACACTTTGCTCTACATCCGTTATCATCGTTGCACGCGTCATTTCATTTTATCTTCAGACAAGTAGCGCGCGTGCCTAGGTAACTTGTGACAGACTTGCACGCCGCAATACCATGTGACTCGACCTCAACCAACGGGGAGGAATTTACTTTGCCTTTGCACCTGGAGACCGGCGTATCCCGATATCATGTTGTTTCGTGTTTTCACAGGAATTTGGAATATTCTGTAACAATTGAGGTGTGTTTCATACAGCGGTGAATTACACTGAAGAATTTTGAGCCCCTTTGATTTGATTTAGAGTGTAATGAAGGAAGCAGGTTAGATTTTTATTCTTATAAATACGTTTATTTTCAAGAAATCGTTCCTTGAAAATGTTTGTTATAATGTTTGTTAAATGTTTTACTTCGATCTAAAATCTGTAGGTCAAACTATGATAAATGCATTTACTAATGTTCCTTAAAAATGTTTGTTATTGTTTTTCTTCGATCTGAATCTGATAGCAGTTCCGAAATAAAAATTTCCGTGGGTCTAACCATGGAAAATACATTTATTTTTCAGATAGCATTCTTTAAAATGTTTGTTACTGTTTTTCTTCGATCTAAAATCTCGAGGTCTAACCATGATAAATACATTTATTAGCGTTCCTCTAAAATGTTTGTTATTGTTTTTCTTCGATCTGATTGTAATAGCAGTTTCGACATAAAAATTTCCTTTAGTCTAATCATGGTAAAGACACTTATTTTTTAGACTATGTTAAAATATTTGTTACTGTTTTTCTTCACTCTAAACTCTCAAAGTCTAACCATTATAAATTCATTTATTAATGTTCCTTTAAAATGTTTGTTATTGTTTTTCTTCGATCTGAATATGGTAGCAGTTTCGACATAAAAATTTCCCTGTGTCTAACCATGGTAAAGACATTTATATTTTAGGCTGCTTTAAAATATTTGCAACTGTTTGTCTTCATTCTAAAATCTCAAAGTCTAACCATTATAAATTCATTTATTAATATTCCTTAAAAATGTTTGCTATTGTTTTCTTCGATCTAAAATCTCTAGGTCTAACAATAATAGATACATTTATTAATGTTCTTTAGAAATATTTTTTAGTGTTATTCTTCGACCTGAAATCTCTTGGCGTAACCATAGCAAATGCATTTATTAACGTTCCCGAAAAATGTTTGTTACTGTTTTACATCGATATAAAATTTCTAGATCTAACCATGACATAATCATTTATGAATGTTCCTTAAAAGTTTGTTGTTTTTAGTCGATCTGAAATCCCTAGGCTTAACCATGACATATACATTTATTAACTTTCTTTAAGGTGTTTGTAATTGTTTTTCTTCAGTATAAAAGTTTTTGGTCTAACCATGACAGATATATTAATTTAATAATGTTCCTTTAAAAGGTTTGTTATCGTTTTTCTCTGATCTGAATCTTACAGTGGTTTCGACAGAAAATTTCCCTGGGTCTAACCATATAAAATACATTTATTTTTGAGAAAAAGTTCCTTGAAAATGCTTGCTATCATTTTTCTTCTACCTAAAATCTTTAGATTTAATCAAGATAAATACATTTATTAATGCTTCTTAAAAATGTTTAATGTTGCTTTTCTTCGATGTGAATGTGATATGAGTTTTGATAGAAAAATTTATTTTGGTTTAACCATGACAAATAGATTTATTTTTGAGAAAATATGCCTAAAAATGTATGCCGTGTTTTTCTTTCATCAGAATATGCTAGTAGTTTTGAAATAAAAATTTATCTGAGTCTAACTATGATAAATATATTTATTTTATAAAAACGCTCCGCAAAAATGTTTGTTATAGTTTTTCTTCGATCTGATTGGAATAGCTGTTTCACAAGAAAATTTTCTGTGGGTCTAACGATGATAAACATATTTATTTTAGGGAAACCGTTCCTAAAATATACTTGTTATTGTTTTTCTCCGCTATAAATGTCATAACAGTTTAAAAAGAAAATATTCTCTGAGTCTAACCATGATAAATCATTAAATTTGAACCAGAGGGCCCAATATATATATATACATACGTATAATGGTTAGAGTCCCAAGTTTCAATAGCGTGGGCTCGGGTTCGAATTTCGACTAAGGCATGGACCTTTCCTGCGCAGTCTCATCATCGATACAGCTAGGTAATTCCTCAGCCCTGCCAGGATCTCCTCAACTAAAACAAAAAAATTACTCTTAAATCATGTTGGTTATAGTTTATTTTCGGCTAAATATATGTGTTAATCTTTTTAAAAGGTTAGTTGGTTGAGATCAGTCTGGTCATTTCTTGCTACACGAGGCCTAAAAGGACTAGGACCTATAGTTTTAAAACCGATTCCAATCGGCTACAAACATCAAGCCAAACGCGGGACTCGAACCCACAGATTCTGGTAATCCTACACATTCGGCCCTCGTCTTAAAAAGAAGCGCCATGAAATGTCAATATATTACGATGTTTTTAAAATTAGAGGCAAAAAAAAGCATTTCAGTACTCAAAATTTTATTTTCAAAAATAAATTTTAATTTTAAATTCCTGCGAAACTTTTTATGACATTAAAACAAATTTTTTGAACCACCGCATCTGTCAAAAACTAAAGAACAACAGTTTGTAATTGTTGCCTATCTCCTAATAGGGCATTATAAAAGTTGTATTTACCAGCAATGCTCATTCTACAGTTATCCTACATGTGAGAGGTATTATTTAACAGGCTATAAATTTGCGTGAGCGGCTTTGGCGAGTTTTCATCAAATCATATATGCCTTGGTATACGATGTTTCGCCAAATATCGTTTATCGAGGCACTGGATATGTACCTACATCCCGCATTCCCACCTGCTGGAGAAGCAAATAAGTCATAATTGATGCCATGAACTGAAAAAAAATACTTCTCCTGGAAACAGGTTTTTATAACACAGCTGGACACGCCAAAATGTTCATACAAAATACTTAGATGTTCTTATTAAATAAATGAGGAAAAGCCTGAAAGCTCAGTTATCACTAAAACACTCTTAAGGGATTTTTACTCAATTTTCTGTTTGATTTGAAAATTCCCTGTTGTATAAATGTCCCACGACACATTAATTAACAAATCGATCCGACAAAAAATCTTGTTTGCATGACGTGACGTAACGACACAGGACAGAAACCGCTATGTTCAGCCCCAGGGAAATTTACTGGGTGTATGGGTAATACGATTTGTATCAAATCTTTCAAAGAAATTTCTGTTAATAAATTTTGAAAAAAAAAAATACATTTTAAGAAATCCGTGTGGAAATTTACTGGATGTGTGGGTAATACGATTTGTATCAAATCTTTCAAAGAAATTTCTGTTAATAAATTTTGAAAAAAAAAATACATTTTAAGAAATCCGTGTGGAAATTTACTGGATGTGTGGGTAATACGATTTGTATCAAATCTTTCAAAGAAATTTCTGTTAATAAATTTTGAAAAAAAAATACATTTTAAGAAATCCGTGTGGAAATTTACTGGATGTGTGGGTAATACGATTTGCATCAAATCTTTCAAAGAAATTTCTGTTAATAAATTTTGAAAAAAAAGTACAATTTAAGAAATCCATATGGAAATTTACTGGATGTGTGGGTAATACGATTTGTATCAAATCTTTCAAAGAAATTTCTGTTAATAAATTTTGAAAAAAAAATACATTCTAAGAAATCCGTGTGAAAATTTACTGGATGTGTGGGTAATACGATTTGCATCAAATCTTTCAAAGAAATTTCTGATAATAAATTTTGAAAAAAAAATACAATTTAAGAAATCCGTGTGGAAATTTACTGGGTGTATGGGTAATACGATTTGCATCAAATCTTTCAAAGAAATTTCTGTTAATAAATTTTGAAAAAAAAATACATTTTAAGAAATCCGTGTGGAAATTTACTGGGTGTGTGGGTAATACGATTTGTATCAAATCTTTCAAAGAAATTTCTGTTAATAAATTTTGAAAAAAAAATACATTTTAAGAAATCCGTGTGAAAATTTACTGGATGTGTGGGTAATACGATTTGCATCAAATCTTTCAAAGAAATTTCTGATAATAAATTTTGAAAAAAAAATACAATTTAAGAAATCCGTGTGGAAATTTACTGGGTGTATGGGTAATACGATTTGCATCAAATCTTTCAAAGAAATTTCTGCTAATAAATTTTGAAAAAAAAATACATTTTAAGAAATCCGTGTGGAAATTTACTGGGTGTGTGGGTAATACGATTTGTATCAAATCTTTCAAAGAAATTTCTGTTAATAAATTTTGAAAAAAAAAATACATTTTAAGAAATCCGTGTGGAAATTTACTGGATGTGTGGGTAATACGATTTGCATCAAATCTTTCAAAGAAATTTCTGTTAATAAATTTTGAAAAAAAAATACAATTTAAGAAATCCGTATGGAAATTTACTGGATGTGTGGGTAATACGATTTGTATCAAATCTTTCAAAGAAATTTCTGTTAATAAATTTTGAAAAAAAAATACATTCTAAGAAATCCGTGTGGAAATTTACTGGATGTGTGGGTAATACGATTTGTATCAAATCTTTCAAAGAAATTTCTGTTAATAAATTTTGAAAAAAAATACATATTAAGATATCCGTGTATGCACGAAAAAAAAAATTTCACAAAATTAAATATTGACTTCATATTTACAATCCATAAAGGCATGTGAACTAAACTTGTACTAACAAATAAAAAAATTTTCCAATATGTTCAGAAATGGTTCTTATGATATAACTAACACTGTACTTCCAATGATTCGGTTATCCGTGTGTCACGAAAAAAAAAGTTTAGGAAAAAAATATTTTAAGTAGTCTCTTCTAACGAAACTACCGCGGGTTATTAACGTAGGATTACTTATCGTTGATTACCTCTTTTTTATTGGCGCATTTTGGTACTTTCTGTTTAACTGTTTACTGCTACTGGGTTTGACGCGCTGCCAAAATTATAACTCGCGAGGCAGGACGGACACTTTTTTTCTTCCCGGAGGACCGTTATTGAGGAACGCAATCCTACGTTTAAATGTAGTTTAGACTGTGAACGAAGTTAGGAAAACAATATATTTCTTTCTGGGGAAAAAAACCCCGAAAATTTACGAAAGCTTCTGTATAAGTTTAATAAAATTCTATCTAATTCTCTATATGAAGTTCATTTCAAATCCCTGAATAGTTCATTTTGCGATATGTAGGCGTTTTTATTGTTGTTGTTTTTAATTCATCGTGTTTCTGCGCAGATCCGTGAATTAAGACAGTGCGTCGTTTGATCTCGCAGATCTTCAGTCCTTAAGTTAAGCCAGTGATAATTTTTCTCTAAATTTTTTCTAATTACTCATGATCTATATTTTAGAATACTATATTTTGCATATGAAAGTAAATCTTTGTGCAGTGCGATCGTTTTCAATTTTTTTTTAAATTAACCTTTTTTTAAAAAAAAGGGGTTTGAATACCTAGCAGTAAAAGTCAATAGTTTTATGTTCAGTAAAAAATCTCTTAAAATAACAAAATTTAAAAAAACTATTCTCCAATTAAGCGCACACTCTTTCGATTATTCGCGCAGGACAAATGATTTGCTTTATTAATAATCTCTGAACCACACACATGGTATAGTGGTTAGCGTCCTAAGCTTTCACGCAATGGGCTTGGATTTAAATCGCGAGTATGGCATGGGCGTTCCCGTGTTGTTCCCTCATAGGGAGCAATTGGCTCACCTAAATAATTCTCCCATAAGAAAGTAGCCAACTAGATTTCGTGGTGTTGATCGGTGAATTTCTTCAAGACTGAAGTGCCTGTCACATTGGGAAAAAAATTAATTTGCTCTGATAATTGAGAGTTTAGTGTACAGAGGCTGTTCGCACATTTTTTAGACGATTTTGGTAAGCGGTAATAAAAAATCGTTTGCTGCAAAAGAAATAATTGCAATTGTACTATGTTTTTAAAAGTCAAAATTATCGGCTGCGGCTTGAAAGTTTTGTTTTTATTCAAAATGGCGTTTTTAACAAAGCAGTGGTTCGAAGGCTACATTTATGCTGTTTCCGAAGAGAAATATGCATACTCCGTTATCCAAAAACGATGTGAGAGTCATGGTTTTGTGATATCTAAAGCGTCGATGGGTAATATCGTCAACAAGAAATGAAAAAAACTTCAAATTGGAGCCTCAAGTGGGACAAAAATTCCAAACAAGTATCCAAGGAAAAAACGGACATCTTCGACTATTGCAAAGGAACGTTGTTTAATGTTAAAAGAAAATCCCCCCCTTATCAAAGGGCAGTTGCAAAATCATTAAAATGCTCGGTGTCCACTGTAAACAAAATGATAAACGTTGATTTAAATCTTAAGAAAGCGAAAAAACGCAATGTGCATCGTCTTCTTCCAAATCATATCGCTGAACGCAGGACACGCTGTAGAATTCTATATGAGAAACACTTATCCAAAGAAAAATGGAAAACAATTGTCACAATAGATGAATCATGGGTGTATTTAAATGATTGGAACAAAAAAAGAGCCATTTATTATCCTAAAAGGGGAGAAAAAAATTTAAATACATGGTTCAAAGAATCGAAAGAAAGTTTTTCTAAGGGTTCTTCATGATTGTTGCTGGTTTTTCTTATAATGGCAAGTTAAAAATAAAGAGAGTGGAATAAAATGTCAAGATTAACTCCAAATACTATCAGAAACATATTTTATCGCCAATTTTTCTGAATGAAATACCATCGCTTTACTCACAGTGCCATCAATCTGTGAGACTCCATCAGGACAAAGCTAGCAGTCACACATCAAAATCCACTGTAAATTTCCTAAAAGAAATAGAACAAAAAACTGGTATCAAGGTCATACCCTTGACTGATATCCCTACTAAATCTCCCGATGTATCACCTATGGATTTTTGTGCTTTCGGACTTTTAAAATGTGCATTATCCAAACGTCGTCCCAAAACCCTTACAGGACTCTGGAAAGCTGTTCAGGAGGAATGGGATAGAATACCTCTTCTGACACTTCAAAAGGCATTATTATCCTGGAAACTGCAGTGTCGAAAGATAGTTCAGAATAAGGGATGTGAAATAGAACATTTAAAACACAAGAATTTTATGTAATTTAGTTTTGTGAATACAATATACATCGTCTAAAAAATGTGTGAACAGCCTCTGTATAGACTGTAATGGTATATACCAGAGTCTTTTCCTATAATTGAAACAAACTTAAGTGGACCGTGGACCTTTATTTGAGCAAATAATTTTTATTATAATATTGATTGTGTTATTGTAAAAAAATATTTCTGTAGGATAATAGTACCAAAATAGTTTTTTTTGAAGTAAAAAAATCCTTTATGAAGCTTCTACGAAGTAGGTAATAATGCCAAGTAGAGTAATAAACTTTAAATCTGTTTTCCTTAAAACCGATTTTTTAAGATTTTTAGATATTTTAAATGCTGCATGCGACTTAATATTTTTTCAAAATTTATGAAATTGATATGGAAGAATTCTGATACTGTTTACAAGAAACTGGTTATGCATTTTACAATCCGACTCCATTAAGGTAATTAAATCTGATTTATAACTAATTAAAAGGCAAAACTTTGATGAAAATCGGGATGAAATTTAGAAAAACATCTCTCAAAAATTAACTATCCAACGGATTAAATAATTGATACCCAGATTTGTTTGTAATACACTTTTAAGTGATTAAAATGCGAAATCGAGGAAATATCTCAAAAATTAAGTCGTAAGGAGCATTTTAAAATTTTGTTTATAAATTTTAAATTTTTAAAAAATCTAAAAATTATAATAAGATTGGAAAATTTCTTTTAAGGTATTCTATATACTTATGGTGAAATTATATATGTACAAAATAAAAAGTAAAAAAAAAAATTTAGCGTCTACTGTTCCCTTAAAGATTGACAAGACGTAGAAAAAAAAACGTTTTTAAACGTCTCCGTAATTGATCATCGCACAGGCGACGAACCTTCATCCAAAACCCAGCTTCTCTTCCCGTTTGAACGATTAACTTTCACGCACCTCATCTTGGCACGCGCCTGCTGACCCCAGTCTGAACGAAAAACCATCCAACAGTCTCGCTCGGCTGATCACCAGAGACCTCGTGCCCGATAAGCTGCGAGGTTTTTCCCGCCGACCGACATTGAACCGATTTTTGAACCGTTTTCATCGCCTCCTAGGATCGCGCGCGAAAAACTGGGACGTCTCATCTCTAATGAATCGTCGATTGTGCGACGTCCAGATCGTTCAACTCCTCGCCCAAAAAGTTACCTTGTTTCTTTCGATGTAAAAATGATAATAAAAACTCTCTTCTCGACGGGTCGTTAAAGCTCAAAAAAAATATGCTCCGTCGTAGACTTGGATGGACCGTTAAGATTCAGGAAGTTTTGGACGCAGTTCAGATAAACGCGCTGTTTTCTGGATCGATGAGAAGTGCGTTGGTAGAGCTAGCTTTAAACTCTGTCGTCACTATAGACCTTCAAAGGGTGACACCTTCAAAGGGTGACGATGACGGACAGATGAAGGAGAGGTGACCGCGAATGGGTACCATATTAGTGGAACGGAAGCTTTAGTCAGTGCATCAGAGCACTAATTTATTTAGCATGGAGCTAGGGAAATTTAAATGCTAGTGTCGGGATCGAGGTAGTCTTGTGGTAGCGCTGACTTTCGGTACTGAGGGTGCTCGGACCGAATCCCAATACGCGCCATTAAATACCTACGTGTATAGGCCGTATATTGGCATGTTAAATCCTCAGACCGTAAAGTCCCTCTATGAGGTCAGAGATGGTACGATCCCCTCAGATGTCACCCTTGGGGTTGCTCTGTCAAAATTGAGGTAGCAGTTAGCTAAGACGGACTCCGACCCTTGTGGTGCTGTATAAACCAATCCGCACACTTCAATCGATGACTATATGGACCTGGTCTGGAACTTAGAAACAATAACTCAGCCAGGAGGCATTAGAAACAACAACAAATGCTAGTGTCTCTACTGCGAATGCCAAACCAGGGATCCAAAATTAACTTCCTAATTATTTATTCAAACGCAAAAGAGCATCTAACGGCAGGTCGAGGTAATTCTACGTAGAGTCTCTCCCCCCCCCCCATTAACGTAACTGAACATAAACAGACCAGGTAAACACGTTGTTTTCAAGATTAATTTTAAGTGCGTTTGTAGTCAGCTTTAAATTCAGATTTTTCAAGGAGAATTGTCTAAATAAATTATCCGAAGCGGTGTCCGCGGATAAATAATCACCAGCGGTATCAGTGAAACGGAAGCTTTAGATAGGGCAACATAATACTAATTTATTAAGCATAAATCTAAGAAAGTTCAAACTCTAGTACCCCCACAATGAAAGATAAACCGAAGATTCAAATTTAACTTTCTAATTATTTATTTCAAACGCAAGAGAGAATTTAACAACAAGTTGATCTACGCAGAATTTTCCTTCATATAAACATAGCAAACGCACAAAGTTCAGACAAACGCGTTGTTTTCTGGTTTAGTTTGAAGTACGTTCGTAATTCGCTTAAAACCCTGTCATCGCTACAGACCTTTAATAAGCAGCGTCCTAATACGCTGATGACCTAGAAGTGTCCACTGTTGGATAATATGTCAGCGGAACGGAAGCTTTAGTCAAGGCAACACAGCAATATTACTATTACTATTTTTTTAACATGAAGCTAGGAAAGTTCAGTTACTAGCTCCTTCGCAATCAACCTTAGATCCAAACCATAGATCCAAAATTAACTTTTTAGGTACTCGTGACAAATGTAAAAGAGCATTTGAAAATAAATAATCAACGCAAAATTTCCA
This sequence comes from Dolomedes plantarius, assembly GCA_907164885.2. Classification (NCBI taxonomy): domain Eukaryota; kingdom Metazoa; phylum Arthropoda; class Arachnida; order Araneae; family Dolomedidae; genus Dolomedes; species Dolomedes plantarius. The sequence goes on from OU015490.1 coordinate 248,682,960, forward strand.
GTCGTATAAACATAACTGAACTTAAACAGTTCAGATAAACACGTTGTTTTCTGAATTACTTAAAAGTTCGTTTTTAGTTTGCTTTAAATTCTGTCTTTACTACAGACCTTCAGTGGGCAGTGTCCTTATGCATAGTAAAACTTTTGTACGGAAGCATGCTTCAGAACATGAATCTGAATGGTTGAATTTTCAGCAATCTATTGAATTAACCTATTTCTTCCGAATGTAAAATTTCTCCAAACAGTTGCAACATCACTGTATGATTTATTATATAGAAGATTCAGATAAAATACATTAGTCCCCATAATTTACATAATGTTTACGCAATTATCATCCATCCTTAACCTGTAAAATTTATGCTTTTGTCGTGCACAGGTAAAACTCTTGACTGATAGTCCTCACACTCACCTTTAGGACTGATGCAGTGGCCGATAACGGTATTTTCATGAGAATTGGCTGTTACAACCAATTTTATGCACATATTATAAATAATGGGGCGAACAATGTTCTTTTTTCCCATTTCATTCCATCATTCCCTTTCCAAAATGCATTTTAAAATCGAAACCAATGGTTACCCTCTGTTTCAAGTCTCAAAGCCCTTTGGACCTCCATAATTATCATCCTGATTCTAAAGGCTGATAACTCTATACATTTATTTTTGTTATGTCCTATGGTAAGTACTACTTGTGTGTGTACGTTGTATAATCAAAGTGCAGGTTAATGGCTGATTTATAGTGTGGTTGTATGCTATAGCTGTTAGCCTTTGGGAACGGCAGCTGTAAGGTTTTTGTGGTTAAAGCTGGGATGAACTGGGGTAAATGCACTTTTGGAGGTTGACGAACTTTTGCGATCCATTTTCTACATTCCAACTTCTTTAGTCGGTAAGGTAAAGAAAATAATGGGTTCTAACACTGTACACAAGTTATCCTCTTTTCAAAAACAGGCTTTCATCCTTTCAACTAACAAACGCTATTCAATATTTGGCAAAAAACCAAGAAAGCCTACTCGATAGGCTATGTTAGTTTTGTTGATGTTATATCAACGAGTTATAACGTGAACCAAAAAGTCACATTGGCATCAAAATGCTATCTTCGGGAGGAAAACCATTAGGGCAATAGTAACCGGATATTTGGTCTTTTTATTAAAGTTCGGAAAGAACAGTTCCGTCAAATCGTCATTGAAACGCTAACCTGGGGACAACAGAGAGTCATTCGGAGTAAGTTAAACATCACCGTGTGCATTAACCAAACTTGGTGGGGTTTAAAGTTTTGCTCCATGGTCGTAAAATCTATGTTGTCAAAAAAAGTCCAAGTTCCCCGTTGGTGTCCATTATTGGACCATAGCTTCAATTCTTCAAAAACTCGAAACCTCTGCTCTCCCATTTCAATTTCTGAACTGGATTATGTAAGGTTCTCAATTGTTCGCAACGCCAGCACCGAGAAGAAACATAGCAATTCTAATCTTTATAAAATTCCGTTTGCTTGAAAAACTATTATGTATTAATATTTCATTAATATTTATTAATATCTATTTCCATTCTTCTTTCTTTCTCTCTTTTCAATATTTCTTGTTTTTCGTTATCCCTTGTTTTATGTGTTGTTTTCTGTTTCTTCGTCTGGCAGCAACTACTCGTCTCATTTTTTTTTCTTTGAGGGAAATAGCAACGTTTTTGTCTTTGTGTTAGCAAGTATTCCTAGACGTTAAATTTTTCCTGAGAGGATGGTTACTCTGTGCTTTTAAAACAGCTAAAATAGATTAATGTGAAAGGGTATTTTTTAGGTTAATAACCACTTCATGCCGTCGTATGTAGTTACTGTATGCTGGGAATGAGAGCAGTTTAAGTTATACTCTGTGATCGGATCTTGAACCACAGTTATCATTAGTTATCACAGAAAGTTATCAGTTTTTAAAGTGATGTCCTAAATGTAATTTATATATGATATTTATCCAAAGTGAAGTTTCCTTTACTTTTTATTAAATGGTAATACGCAGCTTGCGTTTGCATCACCGGCTTTTAAACTGCTATAAGAAATAACAATCTATGAGGTGTAATGTTTGAACTTTTTCAGACATAACAAGATGAAATTAAGTTGTAAGGAAATTATATTTCCGCATTATATGCATTAAAACTCCAAGAACAGGAGGGCTTTGCTTCATGCTCAAGTTATACAATTTTTCGAAAATAAGTAAACATTAAAGTTTAAGGTACGCAATTAATCTGCGTAGTTTATACAATAAATAAGTTTTATGCAAATGTTATTTCATCTGCTCTAGAGTACCGTGGGACTTTTGTAGTGATGGCTGAAGCAATGACGGTTTTTCAAGCCAACACAGTCTTCGTTTATTTAAGAAACTAGTTATATCTATCATAAAACTAGCAACTATTTTTAGAGTACCAGCTGTAACTGTAACGTTAAATTACCTATATTGTCAAGAATTATGTAATTTCATTTTACAGGCATTTCTGTTATCGTTACGCTTTATTCGTCTTTCAATGCCACTTTCTTGTTCTGATATTTCATTCTGTCTGTTAGTTCCGATTCAAACTGGACGATTCATTGGACACAGTTTTTCTACAAAGTGTTTTTGTTTTAATTTGAAATTATTTATCCAAGAGTTATTCCAATCCCGAGTGCATATATCAGGGCTTTGGCGAAATTTTTTAAAAGTCCAGATCTTTGAGTCATTTACTTCAAGTCTGTTCTTGTAATAAATGCATATATTGCTTAGTTTACGTATATCCTTTGAGGTTATTTAATATTTATCTGCATTCTTTTGTAAAGAACTCTGCTAATTTCTTAAGAAATAGTTGAATATTTTCCCTTCTTAACGTTATTAAAATTGCAACATATGTTAGTTGTGCTGATTATCTAGCTATAGATAACGTGAAATGTGACAATATAGCCTCGCGTTAACTGAATTTGATCCGACTTGGGAGATTTATTCTAACTATTACGATGGATAATTGCAGAATAAAGCAAGATAGGCCATCAAAGTTTTCTGCACATTGTAGAATACGATGCAATTTTTTGCCAGATCGATATGTAAAATCATGCTCTTAAAGTTAAAAAAAAAATTATAAATTACGATGTTATAACTGCATCAGATATTCATCGCGGGTTTAGCCGTTGATTTTTATTTACTTATTTGTAAGAGCTTTGTTTGTTTTCCTAGTCTTTTCCTCTTTTGATTTTTTTTTAACAGAAAGCTATAGTTTCATTCATGCCTTACATTTTTCATATAATCACTTATACTGAAACTATCTTAAGTATCCGTGAGCTTTTTGCGCCTTTTGAAATTGCGAATGGGTGCCGGGAGCCTTTTTGGACGGTTGATTCATTCCGGCACGCGGCAAACATTGATTGATCTCAGCTTTTCGCCTCTTGGATTTCGACCAAATCTGAATTTAAATGTGTTCAAGGATGCAAAACAATCTCCTCTCTTCCGCCAAGCTTATTAGCCATTGCTTGCTTTCTCCCAGTTTTCTCCAGTAAAACAAATGAATTAAATTTTTCTTTTCAGCCGAAGTATTTTTAATCTTTTTGGAGAGCATTGAGCAGACATGAATCAATGCAGAAGTATTTTCCTTCGGTTTCGTAGCATCGTGACCCCGTTCATGTTTTTCTGCGAGATGTATGCAATGTGAAAATTTTAAGTAGCAAACTAAATGCAATTAATACGTGTAACTAAAGTTAAGGATTAAACAATTCTGGAGGATCAGAAACGGAAGATAATTGCTGAGGTGGCGTCAAAGAGTAGGCGGTTTTTAGACAACATTACAAGTTTATTAGCGGGTTGAATCCCTTTCTGAATTTCTCTTAACGTAAAGTTTGAAGAAAGTTCTTTCAGCATTGTATGGATAGTTAGAGTGCTTATTAAACGAAACTGTATTAGAAGTGGATACAGTCAGGGAGAAATACACTTTAGAGTTGTATCATTGTATACTTTAGTTGCATTGTATACTTTAGTGTTGTATTATTGTATATTGTTTGCTTACGATAGCAAACTGAGATGAATGAACACTTAATTTCTCAGAGGTTTTTACTGACGTCATTTTCCGTTCACAAATTTTGATGATTTTATTAGTAGTTAGTATTAATGTGGATGATGCAAATTTATTAATTTCTGATATTAATAGAAGATAGCATTCTATTTAGAGAACATTTAGTGCACTTACATGAAAAATATTTTGCTTTAAATCATAATTGTGACTGTAATCTTAGGCTGTTTAGGGAAGGCTACAATTTAGTGATAAAATGAGTGATGTAACACTCTTTTCTCACTTAGTACAAAATCAAAGACGATATTGGCAGTTGAAATCTAGCAAAGGCAAGATATGAGGATTCAAACCACATATTGCATCTCATTAAATATCGCTTCCAATAGCCACTACATATCCGATGTTAGACAATCATGTCATCTCTTAGTTCCTAGTTCAAGCTTCAATATAATTTATTACTCTGACAGGGATACTACAATAAGCAACTTAAAAATAGTTAGGTATGCTGCATGTATAAGATTACTTAAAACAATAGACACCACCAGCAGGTCTTAAAATATCCACAATTAAGGAAGTGCGAAAAGTGTGAAACGTGGGAGAAAACAATAGACCATGCCAGGGATACAAATCGAAAGGAAGGAAAAGCATGCTGACCTTAGAATTAAAAATAAGATGCAGTCGAGTCAAAATATATAAATCTCAGGGATGCCAATATTAGATTCAAGTATAATTGAAAAAAAAGTCCAATCCTAAAAGGTTAAAAAAGAAAACACTGACAGGTAACTAAATATAACTAAAATATTACGAATAGCTATGTTCGGTTGATTTAAGGACAAATGTAATATTTTTCTTTCGCAAGGGATAAACAGGCCCATCTTTGTATGTTTTGTTTATTTTATTTTTATGTACTGCGTGGTAAGACATTGCTTTGAAAGGGTTTAAAACTAATTTTGCTTTTATAAACTGTTGCTTTTATACATTCGTTGTACTTACATTTACTAAAACAGGTTTTGAATCTGAATGCTTTGGTTTAGTTTAATTTGCAGGCTTTTCTCCTTAAGTATTTTGCAACAGAATTATGCTCGTACTTTTTTTTATAGTTTATGCTTCTCAAAAAAAACTCAGAGAAAAAAAATTTAACTCTCTAATGTGTAAATGGTTAAAAGGAAAGGAAATAAAACTGTTTATCGGCGCAGTCAGTTACCAGTAGGGAACTGCTGTCTCTACGCGTCATTTATTTTGAGTTTTGATCCAGGGGTTCATATTTTTACAGGTTTGAAAAATAGTCAATGCAGTTGCTTTCCGAAACGTGCTCTATATCTCCGCGTTTCAACAGATTAGGAGCTATTGTTACACGTTCGTTCTAACTGAAAACACTTTGTTGAAATTGATATTAGTTAATTGTGTATTCACAGTTAACGTTTTTAGTACAACTTGCATATCAAGAGTAATAAATGGCATAGCACCCAGTGCAATGTTTTAAACCTAATTTTTGCTAAACTCAAACCTGTACTTAATATTCATTACCTAGGTTCATCTGTGTGTTCATCCCTGTGTACTCTATTTCAGAGTCGTTTCCTAACAAAGAAAGGAGTCTCAGGATAAAGGAATGGTTATGCAGTATACTGAATTTCAATTTTATTCATCTTGTGAACCGTACACTATTTAGAGACAATACGGTAATTTACCCCAATCATATCAAAAAAATAAAATTCAAAGTATTCGGGCAAATTGACAGGCCGCCTCATATTTTAGCTTAATTTTTTAGAAAATTAAGTTTATCAACGAAAAGACTTGTTTTTCTGATAAACCAATTTTCCAATTGGAGGGCGAGAGGTATTGAAAATTTGTCGACAGACAGTGAGTTGAACTTTCACGGTTTGGATTATTTTCGAGTGTATGACCTATCTGAAATTAAATAGTAACATTTTCTTGAGTTTTTCAGAATAAACATCTGTACTGATTACATTATATTTTATGACAAAGAATTTATCTGTATTTCACAATGCTCAATATAATAAGGCTTTATAATTTAACTGTTTTCAAAAAACTGAACATGCATTGTCCCACATACCATTACCTGTGCTTTATATTTTTTCTCTCGCTGTATGTATGAGTGTTACCTTACTCTGTTGATATTATAAATTTATAAAACATGTTGGGCTGAAGTACAGTGTATTTTTGCGTTTTCTGATTGTTAAATACAATCAATTAAGGTTTCATCGTGGTAGTTCTGCTTTACTAAAATTCCTCTAATTTGGAGCACTGACATGTATCATAAATTGCATGTCGAATTTGGGAGTTAATAACTATCTGAGTTTGTTGACAGCTAATTAACAAGCGTATAATTAACTTTTGTGACTAGCGTGACTATTCTAATGCATTGTAGATTGGGCGTGACTATTGTAACACAAAAGTTACAATATTTGTAATTATTGTAACTTTTGTGTTTTGAATGAAGTTTTATACAAACTAATCATTAAAAATTTTAACTGCCTTTTAACCTTCTGTAATCTAACATCTAACAAATAATTATCTAAATTCCTAAAACTCATCAAAACTATGTTTGATAACTAATGAATACATGACTATTAACTACGGTCAGTTACACTTACCAACTAACAAGTTATAAACAGTACATAATACAGCAGGCCATTTTTTCCTATGAAAATTTCAGCTTCTATCTTTATTTCAACCCTTTTTAACAGCTAGAAGCTGATATTGTGAAAACGCAGCTTTCAGAGAGCGATAAGAAAAACATAGATACGAAAACCTGCGGCGGAGTAATTTTAGTCCTCTCTGAACTAGTATCATTTTCCCCCGTTTTATTTATTTTTTCTTGTTTCATTTCATAATCTTAGAATCCTGCTGATTCACGCTCGTTGGCAAAGTTTCTCCAGCGAATGTTTGATTTCGAATGCCAAGTAACAACTTCATTATGTAAAGTAACTATGTTTATTCATATCGCATTAACGTTTGGAAAGGGTGTTTTTGAGATTGGGGTTTCAGCATTTATTTCAGTTTTGTTACTTTGCAATCTTTTATTAAAAGATTGATGGAGTAATAATTCATTTCCCAATCTGAGGGTGAGAGACATTTAAAATGACAAGTTTTCGGGACCTTTCTCACCCGAATTGGGAGAAATTTAAGTTTATCCGCAAAACAGGTTTTTTTTTGTTTGTTGATAAACTTAACTTCCTGGGTTATAAACTTGTTCCTCTGAAAATTCTGGAAAAAAAAATATTTGTACGATTGGAAATATTACCGTATTGTCTCTAAAGACTGTACTGTTCCAAAGATAAATAAAATTGAAATTGTGTGTAATGCCTAACCATTCTTCTAACCTTAGAGTCCGCTTCTTATATTCAGCCGGGCAATGACCGAATGACTAGGGCGCTAGCATTCTGTACCAGACTAAGTATATATAAATAATAAATTCTTGATTAAACACATGCAAAACGATAAAAAAATCCACTTTCAAGATCTTATGAAATCTCTTTGGGTAGTTACATTAAGACCGTCTGCACACGGAGCAACTCAAAAGAAACTGATAACTGACTCAAATCACAAACCAGTCCGTGATGAGTCGCAACCTATGTAATTGAATGGAGCCACTCACACGGTGCAACTGGTTACAAACCCGTCGACCGGGTTTGTAACCAGTTGAGCCGTGTGCGTGTCTCCATTCAATTACATAGACGGGTTTGTAACCAGTTGCGCCGTGTGCGTGGCTCCATTCAATTACATAGGTTGCGACTCATCACGGACTGGTTTGTGATTTGAGTCAGTTATCAGTTTCTTTTGAGTTGTCCCGTGTGCAGACGGCCTAAGTCTTTTTTTTTAATAATATTAAACCTTTTTTACAATTTAGTTTAAATGCATTCCAAACACTTTAAACCGGACCAATAGGATAAACTGGGCTATCTACATCCATGGTCCAAGCTCTCCAACGTAGGTTTGCATAATATTAAAATGAAGTGATGAACAATAGGTAATAATAATCAGAATAAAAGGTACATAAATGAGATATTAAATTTGTTAATCTGGAATAATAATACATAACGGTGCCAGAGCTGGGATCAAACCCGGGTCTGGCGATTTGCACTTTAGGTCGATAAATTCCAAAACAACCATCAGATTGTGTAGATGACACTGGTGCCTAGACTTATACACAGTACAAACTGTGTGTTCCTGTATATATCTGCCGGGGGATGGTCGAATGGCATTTTGCACCAGAGTCCATGGGTTCGAGTCCCCCTATTGGCATGGATGTTTTAAGCCGTTCGAGATCGACTTTAAGCAGTAGGTTCCCGTCTAATTAGTCCTTGAGTAGCAAAAAAAAATGACAGTAGTGATTTCAACCAATCAACCTCTCTTTATTTTCGCATTTTATACTTATCAATTTTTTTTTTCTTGGGTTACTAACATGGGTTTATTTTTTTATAAATTCTGTATAAAAAAATATTTTAACACCCTCTATCCCGTTTTCTTTTAATGAGAAGAAATAAATTAACTCTGAATGTATAGATAAGCATATTACGGTTAGAAACAAAATCAAAACTTGGGAAAATGTTTCATGACGACACTGATGCTCGCATATTTGAGACATGAATTCATCTCGAGAATTTTCCCCATGAAATTTCAATACAGTCCTCTGTCATTAGTCTGGTATTATGAGGAGAGCAAAAATTTCCTAGAAATGCAATAACGGAAAGGTGGCCGTAATAGGTATCATTTAATTTTATTTCTGCGGAAACATCCGTGAGCTGTCATTGAAATAAGCGTGTTTGCTTTAGTATTCGCGGAAGACTTTTGCACAATGCTTTTACCATTCCTTAAATATCAATCGATGTGCCTATAAATGTTATGAATGACAGCACCTTTCATTTTTATCAAAGTAAAGATAAAATTTTAGTTTTATTTGTATATTATGAAAAGGTTCGTTGTTCACGGATGTGCTTTTAAAGCAAATCTTGCGTAAGTCTTCATAAGAAAATAAATTTCTGGGTAATTTGATAACCTGTTGCGTATGCATAATAACAAATTTTGCATTGATAAAAGGCTAGAGCTCTGAGATTTGTTTTAGAGCAAGGAATTGAACATTGGTGGGTTGATTAAGGATGGTGTTTGATAGTTAATAGAAAGCTTCTTAACAAACACAATAAAAAAAAATTTTTGAGGTTTGAAATTTATTTGATTGGTATTATTTGAATACCGTCTATTTACTGTTTCTGTTTGCTTAAGTTTTCTGTGAGTAATAGTATTTGCCTTCTTCTAAACTGGCATTATTTAAAATTGCTTTTGAGATATCTTAGTAAAAGTGGTTAGCAACGTAAAGAGAGGCATCTCCATCGCACTCAGCAGCCATGCGCCTACTTTTGCCCTTATTACGAACTCTTTAAGGGGATGGTGGACCTTTCACAGCGATTTTTGAAATTTTTGCCACAAAGATATGAAACTTTGCTTATATATTCATTAAAGTCTAACAATATTAAAAACCTTATAAAATTTTATAGATATTTAAAAAAAATATTTTATAATTAAAAAATTGAAATTAAATTACCCTTCTTTAAAATGCTCCTTGCGACACAATTTTAAACTTTTCCCCTTAATTTTGCATTTATATTGCTTATAAATACTTTCTGAACAGAGTTATGTATTTTTTTGTACTTTCGTTGAATAGTTAATTTTCAGGAAATATTTTTATGCTTGTACTCTGAATTTTCTTGAAATTTTTGTACTTTTGTACACTTAAATTAAACTTTGATAACCTTAATGACCTCGAATCCTAAAATGGATACATAACTTTATTTTCATGTATTACAGGAGTCTTTATTATAAATTTCATAAACTTTCGTCAAAAGTTATGACGCGAGGAGCATTTTAAAGACTTGCAAATCTGGAAATTACTCATTTTGAGAAAAATACATTTAAAACATGTTTTTTCACCTACCTTTAATACTAACTTTTGTAAAGCCACCAAGTTTTCATTTTACTTTTCACTACATATTTTAAATGCATTTCATTCCATTATTTACATGTTTTTAAAATATTAATACATCCCCCCAAAAAATTCCAATTTTTGCTCGATTTTTGGTAATTTGAAAGTCCACCATCCCCTTAATTTGGCAGAGTTCCTCTAAAGGGAAAAATAATTCCAAAAGCGAAATTTCTCTAAATCTTTGCCGGTGACTGAAAAAGGGCTGCCAATCGAGCTACCCCCCCCCCCCCCATACACACACACCGAAACAATTGGTGGGGTTAATGCCCCACAAGTTACTGGGGTTTTTCTGAAGGCAGGAAAATAGAACCTACTCCTTTCCCGACATATTGGAAAAGAAGTCGACAGCAGCCCAGAGGCATTCATTGCCTATGTTGAGGGTAATTGCATTGGAGGATAACGAAAACTATCCCGCATTGAAGGATCATTTATGTTGCTGAAAATGCTCTCCATCAGCCACTATACACATTTGCACTCTGGACTGGATTTCTCGCTGCACATTGTGCAACATGGCAGGTGTTCGCGCTTCGCTCGCTTTTCACGACGCCATAGTGTTGAAAATCACGATCAAACAAATGTTCATTTTTTACATTCTGTTTTGAGTATTAATGTGCGCAAGGTGTCTTTTCTTACTAAATCGATGATGCTGAACAACTTTGTAGTTGACTTTTTTCCCGTATCTCGTACCGTTTTTGAGATAGAAACGCTAAATCCAAAATTTGCCGATAGATGGCGTAAGTTGTCTCATCGAGTAGCGCATAGCCTTTTTACTATACCTAGACACGAACTTTATGACCTAAGCTGTCAACCTTTAGAAGTTAAAGAGGGTGTGACGGATATAGGGGGGAACCCTGTACATAGTTGCAGGAAACTTGTGGAAACACAAACAGGAACAAAAGACTCCTTAATAACCTCAATCTAATAAAAAGTTGTTTCGAAGTAATTAATAGTTCGTTACGCCGCTGAGAATTAGGTGTGATCACACTTGATGCTCCCTGGCCTAGCGATCCTTTCATATTCCTTCATATGTTATCGGACATAATTCCTTCATGTATTCCTTCATATGATAAAATGTTACGCAAGAACGTCTGTTGTTATATTCATGCAACCATTTCATTCCCCGCTATTTTTTCTCTCGTTGCGTTACTGCTCGAGGTGTCAAGATAACACCTGGAGACGAAATACTCGCGTTTGGGAAAATCCGCAGACTGTACAGGCGCATTACTGAGTCGGAATTAGTGAATATTCGAGGTGAGGCTTTACAGGCGGTTAATGGGTTTAACGTATTATCTTGCTATTTTGAAAATTCGGGATCTACTAATAGATGCACCAACATTATCTTTCATGATGAAGTAAGAATTGCTGAAAATATTGGTTTTTAGAGTAGAGGCTGAGATCAGCTGCAGTTCCACCATCAAAAATATGAGATAAAGTGCGATGAGTTTATACCATCATTCATACTGTATTACTTGTGTTCTTTCCATTTATGGACTCTTATCAGAGTTTCTACGCCCCTTTGTACCGAAAATTTCCTATTATCTTTAACTCAGTAGTTTAGGTTTCTCCGTATTTTCCAATTAAGTTTTTGGGATCCTTTTGAAAAACAAATTACATTATCTCTTTGTCGAAGTATTTGTAAGATTTATTTTTATCGGGTTGTTTTTTTGGTCAAGATTTAGTTAAATACATAAGGATTTTATGCTGAAGTAGAAAAAATAATAAAAATATGCTTTTTTTAAAAATTCAGAAAAGCAAGATAAATGTCTAAACTCTTCGGCGATGTAAATTCAGAAAAGTAAATATAATAAAAAGTAAATAAAATAACTATATTTAGTTATTTTTATAAATAAAATTTTATAAAAATTATTAATTTGTTTTTTATTAATAAAAGTAAGCAAATTTTATAAAAATAATTATTAATAAAAATTATTTATAAAAATAAAAATTTTTAAAAATTTATTAAAAATCCAATTTTTATAAAGAAATAAAAAGTTATTAAAATAAATTTATATTAATAAAAATTTTATAATTATTTATAAAAATAATTATAAAATTTTATAAAAATAATTAATTTGTTTATTTTTAGAAACAAAGTAAATATAATAAAGTAAATAAAATAAAATGTAAATAAAATAAATATATTTAGTAAATTCAGAAAAATAAGATATGTCTCAACTCGTCGGCGATTTTAATGATCGAATTGAAAAATTTTTTGGATCGTTTTGAAAACAAATTACATTATCTCTTTGTCGAAGTATTTGTAAGATTTATTTTTATCGGGTTGTTTTTTTTGGTCAAGATTTAGTTAAATACATAAGGATTTTATGCTGAAGTAGAAAAAATAATAAAAATATACTTTTTTTAAAAATTCAGAAAAGCAAGATAAATGTCTAAACTCTTCGGCGATGTAAATTCAGAAAAGTAAATATAATAAATTAAAAAGTAAATATAATAAAAAGTAAATAAAATAAATATATTTAGTTATTTTCATAAATAAAATTTTATAAAAATTATTAATTTGTTTATTTTTATTAATAAAAGTAAACAAATTTTATAAAAATAATTATTAATAAAAATTATTTATAAAAATAAAAATTTAAAAAAATTTATTAAAAATCCAATTTTTTATAAAGAAATAAAAAGTTATTAAAATAAATTTATTTTAATAAAAATTTTATAATTATTTATAAAAATAATTAATTTGTTTATTTTTAGAAACAAAGTAAATATAATAAAGTAAATAAAATAAATATATTTAGTAAATTCAGAAAAATATGATATGTCTCAACTCGTCAGCGATTTTAATGATCCAATTGAAAAATTTTTTGGATCGTTTTGAAAACAAATTACATTTTCTCTTTGTCGAAATATTTGTAAGATTTATTTTTACAGAGTTATTTTTTGGTCGGGATTTAGTTAAATACATAATGATTTTATGCTGAAATAGAAAATATTTTTAAAACATACTTTTGTTAAAAATTCAGAAAAGTAATAACTTGGCAAAGATTAAAAAAACAGTAAATTAAATTTTGTCAAAATTCTATTATTTAGAATTTTTGCTATAAACGTTTTACTCCTTAACCCTTGTATGGTTTGCTAGATCGGTACTTGGATGGGTTCCCCATAAGAAATTTTGTTGCATGTCTACCTAGAGATTCAAAATTTCTTCAAAAAAATTAGACTTTATATGCTTTACTTTTAAAATTACAACTTTAAAATGAGATTAAATTGTGTTAACTTATGGTCCGAAGGTAACATTAAAATAAAATGAATATTTTGTTATAAATATTATATATATTTATTATATATATTTTATATATATTATTTATTATATATATTTTATATATATTATTTATTATATATATTTTATATATATTATTATATTTATATATTTTTATTAAGAAATTGAAAATATCTTTATATACCTTACAAAATATTTTTTTCTAAAAATCCTCCCATAAATTTGAAGTGCGTCTTATGGTCCGAAAAATACGGTTGTGTTTTCTATAACTATAACTAGTAAATTGTAAATAATTCAACAGAAATTTTTTCTGTTCAGTTATGTACAATTTACTAGTTATCTGTTTTTACAGTATGGGGATTTGTTGCAACTGCGCAGTCTTTTATTGAAATTAAAATAACTTAACGCTAAGTGCAGATCTTCGGTTAATTTCGTTCGGTTGTCTGTGCCTTCTTCGTGTAATATACTATCTTATTTTTCTGTTGAATTATTTACAATGTACTAAGTTATTGTTGTGTTTTCTGTGTCTTACTATGTTTAATTCGAGATATAACGCAATGCGTTTCTGAATGGCACCTTCATTTGAAAACTATAGGCGTATATCCTTAAAAATAATACTCAACCCCAACAGATGTTTGACCTTCAAACTAGTTTATTTATCGACAACTTAATAGGTTAAAGAACTACAATGTTTTAATTGCCGAACCTCAAGTAACATTATTCATCTGCCAACAGCTGACGCAACTTCATTGCTCTTCTCTTACATCAGCATCACTCGAAGATAATCCCAGCACCCTTGCCAAAAAAATTAAGACCGAAATTATATTCATTTGGCATAATAACTGAGATCTCATTATGCTTTTGCCTTTTGTTGATGCCCAATACGCCATGAAACGTAAAACTGCTTACATCAGCGTCAAATCACGGCAAATATTTAAAAAAGAAACGGCTGCGAGGATATACGTCGCCAATATTATTTTAGCTTCCGACTCCTTGCTTCGTCAGAGGTACACACAGAGTCCTCTTCTTTTTCTTCCTTTTTATCTCCCATTTCTTTTCTTTTTTTTTTCCTTTTTTACCATCTCATCCGTTGGGTGTCCCTTTTTGTTTCTCGTTATTGCGGTTGCCCCAGCGGTGAGACATCCCTTATCCCTATTTTTGCGCGGTTTTTAATTTGTTGCTAGTCGCCTTGCACCTTCCGAAGTCAGATGCAATGGTGACATCCTCCCGTATGAAGGTGTTTGCAGTATCCATCACCGATGGGAAACAAGCATGGGAAAAAAGTAAGATTTACAAACTCTTATTGTGCTTATATTCCCTTAATAGACAGCTTGCTTTTGTTTTAATTGATTTGATGGTACCAGTCAGATATAATATTTTGTTTACTTAAACGAAACTGTTTTGCTAACATTGTTTTGATCCTAAGAGGAATGGAGATCCTAAGAGGCCATGAATTTATCCGTTAATTCCAGTGCTAAAATCCTTAATGAGGCTCTAGAACTGATTTGACTATACCAGTCGGATATATGTTTACTTAAACGAAACTCTTTTGCTAACTTTGTTTTGATACTAAGAGAAAATAGAGATCCTAAGAGACCATGAATTTATCCGCTAATTCCAGTGCCAAAATCCTTAATGAGGCTCTAGAACTGATTTGACTATACCAGTCGGATAATAATATGTTTACTTAAACGAAACTCTTTTGCTAACATTGTTTTGATCCTAAGAGGAATAGAGATCCTAAGAGGCCATGAATTTATCCGTTAATTCCAGTGCCAAAATCCTTAATGAGGCTCTAGAACTGATTTGACTATACCAGTCGGATAATAATATGTTTACTTAAACGAAACTCTTTTGCTAACTTTGTTTTGATCCTAATAGAAAATAGAGATCCTAAGAGACCATGAATTTATCCGTTAATTCCAGTGCTAAAATCCTTAATGAGGCTCTTGAACCGATTTTATTATACCAGTTAGATATAATATTGTGCTTACTTAAATGAAACTTTTTTACTAACTTTGTTTTGATCCTAAGAGAAAATTGGTCATGAATTTATCCTTTAATTCCAGTGGCAAAATCGTTAATGATTCACCCTTATTATTAAGTAAACAAAATATTATAATTTGACTGGTATAATCAAATCAATTCAGATTTGATTATACCAGTCAGATTAAAATATCTTGTTTACTTAAACAAAACTCTTTTGCTAACTTTGTTTTGATCCTAAGAGGCTATGGATTTATCCTTTAATTCCAGTACCAAAATCCTTAATGAGGCTCTTGAACTGATTTGATTATACCAGTCAGATATATTATGTTTACTTAACGAAACTCTTTTGCTAACTTTGTTTTGATTTTAAGAGGAAATAGAAATCCTAAGAGGCCATGAATTTATTTGTTAATTTCTGTGCCCAAATTCTTATTGAGTCTCTTGAACTGATTTGATTATACCAGTCAGATATATTTTGTTTACTTAAACAAAACTTTTTTACTCACTTTGTTTTGATCCTAAGACAAAATTGACCATGAATTGATCCGTTGATTCCAGTATCAAAATCCTTAATGAGGCTTTTGAACTGATTTGAATATACCAGTCGGATATAATATCTATTTTCTCATTTTGTTTACTTAACCGAAACTCTTCTGCTAACTTTGTTTTGATCCTAAGAGTAAACTTGCCATGAATTTATACGTTAATTCCAGTACCAAAATAATTAATGAGGGTTTTGAACTGATTTCATAATACCAGTCAGATGCAATATTTTGTTTACTTAAACTGAACGCTTTTGCTAACTGTTTCCATCCTAAGAGAGCCCATAGATTTATCTGTTTATTCCAGTACTAAAATCCTAAATAAGGCTAGTACAGTCTTGTACTAATTTCATATCTATTTATCTGTGTAAAGTTCCCAGAGGCGCATGTTTCAGGGTCCAGGAAGCCGCAACCAGGATGTGGGAGGTGGGAAAAAAGAGTCCCTATTTTTGTTTATCAGTGGAGAAAGGTGAAATCGAACCCGGATGGGTGAAGATGCCCCCGGGTCAAGCTAATAGGACTATGTTTAGCTAAAGTGTTTAAGTTTAAACTATTATGTTATGTCTACCAAAGAAAGGGGTGAATTTTACGACTATATTCCATCCCATCTTATCAATCTTTCTTTTAAAAAAAAGAAAGAAAGAACTTTGTGCCTTTTGAGGGTTTAAGTGGCTTTTTTTGAAAAATGAAAGGAAAGCGAAGAGTGTAAACTGATTCTTAAAACCGGTGGATTGATTCTTTAAAGCGACAATTTTAACATGGAAATAATACATTTGTTTTTGTTTTCGCGATATTGATTCTTATAAACGGTTGATTCTTATAACCACTGATCACTATAAGCAGTGGTTACTGTATATCGTAAGAAAATAATAGTATTCTGAAATTAAGGACAAGAGTGTTATTAATAGTTTTTTAACTCCATTTTGTTTATCCATCTCTATTAGTGAGCTAAGCAAATACTGATAATCTGAAAATAGGCTTTAAAAAATTGTTTACTTGAACGAAACATTTTCTAACTTTGTTTTGATCCTGAGCAGAAACTGTTCATGAACTGATCTATCAACTCCAATACAAAAATCCTAAATTAGGCTCTCTAGCATAATCTTGTACTAGTTTCTTAATTGTTTCTCTGCGTGAAGTTCTTTGATCCTCATGTTGCTGACTAAATACACGCCTTTCATGAAATAAAAATGTATATTAATAGTGTTCTAAAAGTCATAAAAAAGTGATAAATTTTTAACCCCATTTTGTTTATCGATCTTTATAAGAGATAAACCAATACTGCAATCTGAAAATCTGCTTTAAAAATTTGTTTACTTAAACGAAACACTTTTTAAAATTTTGTTTTGATCCTAAGATGAAACTGGCCTGGATTTATCCGTTGATTTCTGTACAAGAATCATGAGATTCTATCACAGTCGTGTACTAGTTTCAAAACTGTTTCAGGGCATAAAGTTCCTTTAAGCACTTTTTGCTGACATTTCCTTAAACGAAAATGTATCATAAGAAAATCACAGCATTGGAAAAATCATGAAATTAAAATTGGTGCTTTATTTTTTATCCCATTTTGTTTATCCATCTTTATTAGACAGCTAAATAAACACTGCTAATCTGAAAATCTGCTTAAAAGTTTTGTTTGCTCTAAGTAAACACGCTCGCTGACTTTGCATTGATAGTTAGTGGAAACTGTCCATACAACTATTTTAAATCCAGTAGCAAAAAATTCCTCTATCTCAGGTTTTTCATGGTATTACATCATCTTAACTATTTCTCTACATAACGCATCATCTAGTGTGTTGCTAACAAAACATGTTTTCTGTTAGCTATTCACTCTGTTATAATTATTGTATATTTCATTGTTTTATTAAAATAATAAAATTAGAAAGTGCATAAGTCAGCGAATCTATTAGAAAGCGCCATTTAGTCTATTGTGTTTCTTTCTTTAACAGAGCTAATTTTGTACAGCTAATCTGATTACATGCTTCTATATGCAGTATATCATTTTCATTACTTACTAATGAATTAAATACCTTAGGCATAACGTTTTATTTGCCTAAACGAATACATCTTTTTACTTTAAATTTATCTTTAAAGAAAACTATTCTTATGTCAATTAAACCCAGATGAAATTTCTTAGGACACTTTCTTTCACAGTGTTATTGCAACTTTTATCGACTGTATCTGTCTAAACAATACAATTGCATAATTCTAAGAAATGCATTGTGTTATAACTATCGTGAAATTTATTTTACAGATTAGAAAGTTAGATTAATGACAATTGGGCTATTGGGTTTGTCTCCTTAATAGGAAGCTAATTGTGTGTTGCTTATCTGATTGTATCCTTCCGATAAAATTTTTTTGTTTCCCTGAGCAAAATATACTCACTTTGTATTTATCCTTTAGTTTTTCCCATGCAACGGTATCTTAAGAGCAGAAATCCTACATTAGTTTTATTTTATAATACTGCTCTATTTTCATCTTTCATACTATTTCACAGTATGTTCATAAGCATGTTTCTAATAAAACGTTCACAAATATTTGTAAGAAATGTAACGTGTTAGAATTGTGAAATTCATTGTAGTAAAAAAATGCAAAATGCAAAAAAGGAATTTGTCATCTAGTATATTTTGTTTCTCTCATCAACAACGAGCTAATTTTATGTTCGTTGTTTGATTGTTCTTTCACTCATCTTGATTATATTTATTCATAGTATTTTGTTTAATTAGACTATACTCTTTAATCTTATTTTTTAAACTTCAGATATGGATAAACTGCGTAAGTTTTCTTTTACAATTATATGAATTTTATCCCAGCAATAAATTACGATGGCACTGTATACAAAACTTAGGAAAACGTTTGGAAAATCAAGCTTTTTAAAAAAATTTCCTAACTAGGAAAAGCGTGAAAGATATTAGTAAAGAAAAAAATGCATTGTTATTTTTGGTCAATTAATATAGTGCACAGACTATTCTCTCGATAATAGTTCCGCTATCAAAACTTGTTGCAGTTTTAGGGCAGATTTTCGAAACATCTTCGAAAACCACGACAGTAATAATCATTTTGTTCTTTTAAACTGCCAGGATTTTAGCAAATAAGTCTCTAACCATTTTCCTTTTTGTTATTTTTTACTCCTTTTTTTTAAAGTTTCATTCATGAATATTACCTTTATAAACAGTTCTAAAGTATCAACAAAAATTCTCCGTATCAACATGGGTGCCGTGGCTCAGTTGGCAAGAGCAGCGGGCCAGTGATCTGAACGGCCTGTTTCGATGCTCGTCGCTGTAAATCCACCGCCGTGTTCACCAATGGCGGCCGGGACACGTAAAGTATGGCGTGGCTACAATGTCCTCCGAGTTCTCGAATTTGCCTCTGGAGGTGCGGGTTCAAGTGTTCCGGTCTCGTCACTTGACTCGGTTCAAAATTACGGGACCGATGTTCTTCGAGGTCAAGTCAGACTACAGCCCTAGTGGTACCTCGCCTTAAAAAGTGCATCTGCTGACTACCCTTAGCCATGGACCTAGGATTTGACGACCTAGGTTCTTGGACTTAGTGTAGGCTTTCCTAAACCAAGAGGATTGGAAACAACAACAATTCTAAAACATGTCTGCTTGCAACAGAATTCCTTTTGAGAAAAACTTAAGGGGGTCCAGGACACAAAATTGTTCGAATTTTCGAAAAAAATTTTACTGCATTAAAAATTTTTGTGTTCTTTTACGCTTAAAATGACGTTTAAGTAATGTTTCTATCTTAATTAGAAAAGGAGAAAATATTTTTTTTTGGCAACATTCTAATAGTGGCAAATCGTTGTTTAAACCTGTATGTGCTTTTTTCTGCATGATGGGTTTTTTCCCCATTTCTCATTTTTAAATTCTTATAAGTAACCGTTAAAGATAAATGGTTGAAACTTGTAACATGTCTTTTTCAATTATTTTACTTTAATTTTGATTCAGCAAATTTGAAAAAATATTTACTTTTGAAAATATGATTTTTTTTAAAAAAGTTACATAATTGTTTTTGTAATTTTTTATCTAAATATTTTTAATTTTTTTAAAATTAATATTTTAAAAAATGGTGAATCAAAATTAAAACTTATATATTTCTGTTTAATTAAAGGAAAAAATTTTGAAATTCGACAAATAATATTTCGAGTTATAACGATTTTAAATTACCCCACTTTTATTAAAAATTTTAAATTAAAAAATTTTTTTTAACTTTTGAGAAGTTTTAGAATGTGATTTTGTTTACCAATTATATGGTTAACCATCACAAAAAAATTCAAAATGTTAACTCAATAAATAAAAATAATTTTTAAATATGCCCCGGACCCCCTTAATAGTGACTTAAATTATGATACATTAATCTGTGTCAATTTCAGTTGAGATAACCGGGATTCTATATGAATAGAACAGTGTCTGTAGGTTCGAATATCACGGTTGGTATGGACGTTTGTAACCATCTATAGATTGTAGGTACCTGTCACTTTAGCCCTGAACTTTTTTTTTCTTTTTAATGCGGGAACTTTTCAGAAGACATTCGCACAAACACCGCGATTAATTGTTGGGTTTCTTCTAGGAACACCATTTAGGTGATCCAACACAGCTCCCAAAAATAATAGCTCTAAATTTAAAAAGTTTAAGTTTAAGCCGACCTCAGCCTAAGCGTATATGGCAAAATCCCTGACTATTTACTTTGTATATCAGCAGCTTAAAATTTACTTTTAACATCGATTTGCAAACACAATATTATTATACAATACAATGCTATACAATTAATTATAACATTATGCAAATCCATTTATATACATCACACTATAAATGCAATTCGATATATATACAATATAATATATGTACAATACACTATACAATACCATATATACAATACAACACTGTGAAAAACAAATCATAATCAATACTACATGTACCATACAATACAATATATTATTTCATGTACAATGCGTTCGTCAGAAAATGCATTCTTCTTACATTAATCGTCTGCTCACATATAATATTATACACAATTTCATACATACATATTACATGTTATAAATTTTATTTATTTACTCTCAAATATATACTTTACATTTTACTTTATACATCAGATTGCTTGCTTTATACATCAGCAGGGTAATTTACTTTTGACTTCATTTTTTTTTGTACATTACGTTCACGACACAATACCATGCGATACAATTAATTATAACACTATGCATACAATTAAATACGATACCACTACAAATGCCGTACTATATATATTACAATACACCATACAATACAATAAACAAACAATACAATACTGTGCAATACAATACATATTCAATACAACAAATACGATACAACACAATATGTACAATGCGCTCTTTCAATTATACAGTTTTCCTATATTATTCATCTGCTTACATGTATTTATATTATCCACAATTTCATGCGTACACATTAAATTTTTCAAGTTTTACTCATTTACTCTCAATCATATACCTTACACTTCTATATACAAAAATCATTTACTTTATACATTAGTAAAGTAAAATTTACTGTTAGCATCAGTATGTGTACGCTTTGTTCATTATATTCGTTAAATTCATCCTGTTCATTATGTTCAATCAAAACCGTACAAATTTTTCAAGCTAACTATTCTAGAAGCCATCACTACACAAATCCATTATGTTGTCCTCCCCAATAATGGGTAATGTTAATCAATGAGCTCTCTTATCATTTTTATAAAAGCTCTACAATAATAATCTTTGTAAAATCTAAATCTATAAAAAAATCATTTAAATAAGGCAAACAAAATTCAAATGAGATTAGAAGTATCGAGGAATTTAAAGCTACGCAGCTCCTAAGTGAGAAAGAGTTCTAGCAAAATTAGAAATAAACTGCACTTTAGAAACTGTTACATTAATAAATTCAAATTATTGGTTCCTGGAAAATGAATATTTTGATCTGAAATTTTGTTGTAAATCTACTCTGATTTCTTAAGGAAAGATACCTGTCAGATTATTCGTTTCTTTTCTAATGGAACTCCCCTAAATACGTACAATAATCCTAAATAAAGAATTTTCCTTGCATTTTCAAATTAGTGTTTTTCTAGATTGAGTCCTTAACGTGCTTCCAATTTCAAGAAACAATGTTTATATTTCATGCATTATTGAATTGAAACTATTGTAGAAAACGATGTTTTTGACTATTTTAGGCTGTTTATTTCCAAATTTCAAACATAATAGTTAATTTATATTGAATCACTTATACATTTTAGCCCTCAAACGGTACATTGGTTGAGACGAAATAGATTGTACGGTCGGGTCAGATACGACCCGATCTCTTTTTTGATGAGGTTTTAGGTAGAAATAAGTACACAATAAGCATTTTTGTTGTATAATAACATTTATTGATATCATTTTACATGAAATAGAAACCTTTTTCTTGAAAAAATGACCAACGAATCGTAATTTTGCTAAACAAAGAAAATCTCTCTGGCATTTACATAGAATGTTGTGTATATTAGGTCTACTAAGAAATTTAATCTTGTACCTAGTTTTAGAAGTTACTGAACCAAATTTCCTATCACAAAAATGCAAAAAATAATATATACTGACAATTTTGGCCTTCAAAATTGAAATTGAAAAATTAAAAATCTTAAAAAAAATGACCAGTGATCATGAATGTTAACGTTTTTCAACAAAGACATTCATATTTACTGCAAACTTGTAAGTTCAAACGCTCCAACACCTGTTGCAAGACTGGCTGGTAGGGTTCCTTATCAACTCGATCTCTTGTAATCACAGGGGAGAGTACAGGAGGGGGGAAACACACCCTTGGGTCGAATCCGACCCCCACTGTACCGTTTGAGGGTTAATCAAAACTTTGTATTTTTTAAACGGATTAAAGTCGTTAACTTCAAATTTACTCCACGAGAAGAATCTCCGTATATTAATGCGTTAATACTATGT
The DNA here is from genome assembly GCA_907164885.2 of Dolomedes plantarius. Lineage (NCBI taxonomy): Eukaryota > Metazoa > Arthropoda > Arachnida > Araneae > Dolomedidae > Dolomedes > Dolomedes plantarius. Next base: position 248,705,679 of record OU015490.1, read on the forward strand.
TGTTGGTGTTTATTTAAGTATATAATATTTTTTATATTCCTAAATAAAACCTTTTCATTCAGTTTGGTCTGTGTTCTAACTTAGCTTGTACACAAGTCCTCAGCGTATTTGTGAAAACATGCATTCATTTCTAAGAAATGTATTCTATTATAATCTTCATTAAGTTCATACCATCATAAATACCGTCAAAATAAAAATTTTCTTCTCTTAGGTGTTTATCACTCTTAAATGGAGAACTATATATAAATCGGGGGTGGCCAAATTGCGGCTCGCGAACCGCATGCGGCTCTTTATTAGTTTTTTTGCGGCATCACTTTTTTGTGACTCTTGGTTCAATGATACCGAAAATAACCTTTTCTGTTTTGGGATCTTCTAAGTATGCAGACATCGCTTAACACTGTTTATCTTGGCCCACCCCTGATAAACACATTCCAAGATTATACATGTTAGACATTACATTTGAAAACTTGAAAGAAATTCGCAAGTTAACTAAGCTGTATTGTCTAATAAAAGTGTCAATCTATATGTTAATAACAGTACAAAAACTTCTAAATGCAGCAGCTGTTTCTTTCGAAAATATCATTGCCAAATACTGCTTTGTAAAACGTTGTTATCAAGTATGTTGTTAGCGAAACGCACACATTTACCAGCATGAAATATATTATACAGGGTGTCTCAAAAAACCTTGACACATTTTAAAAATTTATACAGAAAAAGTATACAAGGTATAGGAACTGGAAATTCACAGATGTGTTGTCGTATATATTAGTTTTTTTTTTCTGTGTCAAAAAAGTTCAACAGAGGGAGCAAGTTGTTCCATGAAAGCGAAAGTTGCAAAATGGCTAAAGTTGTAAATGGCTATTTTGCTGTCCCACAAATTTCTTATTTGCATCCCAAAATCATTTGGCAACAAGACGGTGCACATTGGGGTATGATTGTACGAGACTTTCTTAATGAGGAATTTCCAAGCAGGTGGATTGGACGAGATGGTCCCATCCAATGGCCGCCTCAGTCTCCAGACATTACACCTCTTGACTTTTTTCTTTGGGGATTTGTCAAAGACATAGTTTGTTCAACAAAAGTGGACAGTCTTAAAGAACTAAAAAAACGCATAATTTCTGCAATTTCATGTGTTACGGAATCCATTTTTGGAACACACATGGGCTGAAATGGATTACCGAATGTATATTATCTGTGCCACAAAAGGAGCATATACTGAAATTTATTGACTATACTGAAAAAAACCTCTAATACGATCAAACCCCGTTATAACGAACTTCAAGGGATCAAAGGTTTTGTTCGCTTAATCCGGTGGTTCGCCATATCCGAACCGTTAAGAAACATGCTAGAGTTCACAAAATGTATAACTCATTAGTTGCAATGTGTATTCAATAATTATGTATTAAAAATGATAATTAAGGAATTAAATCGGCTAAAATCGATTACATTAAACTGACACAATGCTAATTATATTACGTACAATACGAAAACGGCGGGACTAAAATTTTCGTTCTTTATATCCATGAGTTCGTTATATACCAGATTCGCTATAACGGAGTTCGACTTATATAAGGTAACACGCACGGGAAGTTCTAGTTCCTACCATGAGTACTTTTTTATATATAAATTTTTAAAATGTGTCAAGGTTTTTTAAGATTGTATTGTGAATATTGTAAAATAAAGTGACGTCGCTTTAAAAGCCTTTTGTGTTGGTTATATATTGTGTTTGTTCTATATTACAGAGCTAATTTCTATTAGGGATGCAACATCGATGTTTTCAAAACATCGATGTTTTAAACATCGATTTATTGAAGCCGATGTTTTTTTAACATCGATGTCTTTTGCTCGATGTTTTACGTTGTCTCGATGGTTTTTTTAAATGAAAAAGTACCATAATAAAAAATTTTTACCACGTAGCATAATTTTTACACTCAGTAAATGTAAGTTTGATTCTGAAAAGGACGAATACAAAAGAGGGAACTATTCCTTAGCAAATAGACAAATGGCAATCAACAATCAATGATCCAATCAGAGCGCTTGGAATGTTCCTGACACTCCAGAACCGTCCATGGGGTTTTATCTTTTTGTTCTGTTTTATATAAGTGGACATTAATATTATTAGTAAGATGCCTCCCAAAAGAACCGTTTGGAAATATTTTTGCAAAACCTCTGACAAATTGGCAAAATGCAATATTTGCCTTAAGTCCCTCAAAACTTCTGGCAATACCACGAATTTATCTGGACATTTGAAGGCAAGACATGGCGATATTTACAACGAGAATTTTGAGTCATCAATGTAGCCCAAGGCAAAAGCAACCAAGTTTTTGTCATTTGTGTCAGCCCAATCAGAGAGTAAAATTAAATCACCTCCCCCCCCCCTCCACAACTAACCGAAGTAACATTAATGTTAAAGGTTACTAAACCAGCTTTAAAAAATGGATATTCTAAAACATCAATGTTTAAAAACATCGATGGTTTTTGGGCGATGTTTTAATATTGAATATCGATGTTTCAAAACATCGATGTTTTGTTATCGATGTCGCATCCCTAATTTCTATTTCTTAATCTCGAGTCCCGGTCTAATTAGCCCTGTAGCAAAATTATGACAGTAAGCTCTAACCACCAAATCAACCTATTCCTAACGATCTTTAAATCTAAATCTTTTATAATAATAACAAGCTCTCTTATAATTGCATAAATCGGGATAGAAACATTTAAGAATAATTCTTTTTCATTCCTCCACTTGATGTTATACTCTGGCAAAGTGTCAGTACATGGCATCCATACCGTGTGTAATGTTTTAAATTAAGTTCATTCGCCAAAAAAAACCTGTTATTGAAACTTCACTTTTCTGTCGTCTGAAGTCCAATTCTCTTTTGAAATGCAAAACGAAGCTCGCACAAAAAAACCGATAGAACGGCTTTTGCGCGATGCGGTTGCATGCATGAGAACGTAATGTGGGTGGTTTCATCTAAAAAAACATCATCAGTTCTGATATCGGAAGCGTCCAGACAATAACGTGGGCGCTTCAGATATCAGAAACGAATAAAAGTCATGGTCGCTGCCGCAGCCAGGAATAAACCTTAACTCATCAATCGAAAGGATTAGAACCGAGTGTAAGTACGCATTAGTGTAAGTTAGTGCAGGGTGTGGTTTAAACTAGCCCATTGCCATTAAGGGTACAGTGGACTTTGAAAACGTGTTGCTGAGTGTATGTGATAGAGCCAGGGCCCGATTATGAACGCTGGGGGCCCCTGGGCAGATGCTGTTTGGGGGCCCCCTCTTACGGACATTTATAAAGATACATACTATTAGAAGTACTAGGTGCATACACCAAGGGGGTTTTGGGGCCCCCTAGCATCACGGGGCCCTGGGCAAAGTCCCGATTTGCCCATGCGATAAAAAGGCCCTGGATAGAGCTAAGTACGAGATGCGTTCAAGTTCTAAGGTCTTCTATTTTCTTCTCCCAGATAGAAACTTGGGATATTTCTTAAAGATGGGGATGTTCTTTACGGTTATGAGGGCTAGATGGCATCCCCATCCGGTTAATAGAATGCACATGGCGGAGTAGGAGCGTTTTAGACACTAAAATTGGCATCGTTTGCTTTACTAGAGCAGTGTGTTACTATACATTGTTTCCATCTGCTCATTGTCAGTTAAGTGAAACATCGCAGAAGGTTTCATGGACGTGAAAAATGTATGTTCATGGATGCGAAAGCCGAACATCGTGCGAGAATGAACCGGGGCAACCACGGCCACTCATAAACCAACCTTGCAACATGATCGCAAGAGTGGAAAGAGTGGTTGTGCAGGACTGCCGATCGACCGTGGAAGAGGTCATTTTCAAACTCAGTTTTTCTTCAGGTACGAGGGTGACAACTGCGTCCTATCAAGAAGTTTTTGGGGAAGAGTTTCTTCCTGCATTGCTAGAAAAACGACCACGATTATCCATGCCTGTGCTCTTCCTTCCCGACTGTTCCTGCTCTTCGGTCGGGCCCTTATGCAGAAGTTTCTCCGTGACTACATATTTGAAGGGATTCCTTATGTTCTCTACTCACCTGATCTTATACCAAGCATTTTTTTTTTCAACCATGAAAGACTTGCTCCGTGGCCACATGTTTTTCCGTCGTGCTTTTCCATCAGCTATTTTCCAGCGGTCTTAACACACCCCAAAGAAGCGTTCGCGACGGCCATGCAGTCGTGGCGTCTCGACGTTGTGAAAAAGTATGCGGTTAGCAGGACACTATGTTGAGGTGTGACATCAGTTTCAACTTTTCCTTGCCTTATGTGCTTTTCAGGGGAGGAGATAAGACCTTAGAACCCCAATGCACCTCATACTATCTACAAGTAAAAATTGCTTATTTATACATCTATCTGGAATGACGAGTTTTGCGATATCATTCATGTTTCAAATGTTTCACGTTAAGGCTGCTATGTACTAAGAAAAAAATCGTATTTCCCTTTTCCTCTTCTTGCACACTCTTGTAGTGGGAGGAGTCCAGTTGACAGTTCGAGAATTCCACCCCCCTTAGGATTGACATTTTGGGGGATTGTAATGGCTCTCTCTCTATAGGGGGGGTTAAGCGCTGCCCCCCAAATTTTTTATTTGAAATATATTTTTGTCAACTATTTACAGGGCCATAAATGCTGATAATCCAATAAAATTGGTATTGTCAGATAGCCTGAACTTTTCTGCAAAGCGTACAGGATTCATTTTATAAATTTCGTCCACCGAAGGAATTTATGAGCGTTTAAAACACACTATACCAGATTTTTCCCCGAATAATTTAAATTTTAAAATATTAATTGCATTTAAAAAAAAAAAACGAAAAATGTACACAAATGTAAAATTTTTTTCTCTATGACGGAGTACAATTTCTTTTTTAAAATCTTTGAATCCAAGTCGGCAATCCGTGGACAAATTTTCTCCATAGGTTAAGGGGATGGTGGACTTTCAAATTACCAAAAATCGAGCAAAAATTGGAATTATTTTTGGGGGTGTATTAATATTTTAAAAACATGTAAATATTGGAATGAAATGCATTTAAAATGTGTAGTGAAAAGAAAAATGAAAAATTGGTGGCTTTAGAGTAGTAAGTATCAAAGGTAGATAAAAAATTATCTTTTAAATGACTTTTTCTCAAAATAAGAAATTTCCAGATTTGCAAGTCTTTAAAATGCTCCTCGCGTCATAATTTTTTACGAAATTTTATGAAATTTATAATAAAGATTCCTGTAATACATCAAAATAATGTTATGTATCCATTTTAGGATTCGAGGTTATTTAGGTTATAAAAGTTTAACTTTAGTGTAGAAAAGTACAAAAATTTCGCGAAAATTCAGAGTACAAGCATAAAAATATTTTCTAAAAATTAACTATTCAACGAAAGTACAAAAAAATACATAACTTTGTTCAGAAAGTATTTATAAGCAATATAAATGCAAAATTAAGGGGAAAAGTTTAAAATTGAGTCGCAAGGAGCATTTTAAAGAAGGGTAATTTAATTTAAATTTTTTAATTATAAAATATTTTTAAAAAAATATTTATAAAATTTTATAAGGTGTTTAATATTGTTATACTTTAATGAATATATATACAAAATTTCATATCTCTGTGGTAAAAGTTTCAAAAATCGTTTTGAAAGGTCCACCATCCCCTTAACATTGAGGTGAGCGAATCCAATGGGGTTAGTACATAGCAGCCTTAATTTCCTGCTAGTCTTCAGACCTTGAGTTCGAATCCCATGGCAGATGTAGGTATTTTTAGCTGTATTATAGCGTCATTAAGCTGTAGGTCAATTTAGACCTCGGTTTGCAAATATGGCTTTAGAGCTCAAACTAACTAACCAACCTTTCGGCATTTCTAATAATCCCACTCGTTTGAAATTGATATTTTCTGCTATAAGTAAACATTAACAAATCTAATTGTAATACTGATGTAATTTGTGTAAAATTTTACAAGCTTTTGAATGACAGTTCTTGCTTTGATCAGAAAAAAAGACTTTGTATGGGAAAATATTTCTTTTTCTATGAATATTTACCATAAATATTAAATTTGATTCTAAGGCATGGAATATAAAGATCTTTGATTTACCTTGAAAATAAGTGCGCATAGCATTTTAAAAGTTATTTTTAAAATTTTTAGGTAATGAAAATAGTTCTAATGCATCAACACCAAATTTTTATAATTTTATGTTAGTAGTAATAAGCTGAGATAACTAAGTCTCGTAAGAATCCAATAAAAATTCAGGAAATAGTTCTGAAAGTTCAATGTCCTGCAAGTTTTGTCAGCCATGCGTAGGATATTCCTGTAAGCAAGCCAGGTGTTTGCTTCCTCTTAGTTTAGTTTTAGTCATAAACACAAGCCATAAACTTTGGTTATTACGTCGTTTCTCTTCTTTCCACTGAACCCATGCCACATGCAAGTCAAACTTCGTTAATAAGTCTAACCTTACACGTGTCGCTAAACACACAAGTAAGATGTACGTTGTAATGATGTGAAATATGTAAACTATGGAATGTAAGACATTCCCCGCTTCTCTATCGGTTTCACTTATCTTTTATATAAAGCTATTTTTGTGTTGTTGCTGTGATCATATGTTTTACATATATTTTGTTTACTCTAATTGCGCCTGCAAACATTGTGTTAATCCTCAGAAAAATCTACACGTAAAAAATGAGTATTGTAAGACAGATTCTTACTATTGCTTCCTTATATAAAGCTAATTTTGTGTTGCTGCTGTGATCATACTCTTTAGATACATTTTAGTTACTTTAATTGCTCCTGTAAACATTGTGTCGATCCTCAGAAATATATGTATGTAAATATGAGTATTGTAGGACAGACAGCTTCTTACTATTGCATTCTTATATAATATAAAACTAATTTTGTGTTGCTGCTGTGATCATACTCTTTAGATACATTTTAGTTATTTTAATTGCTTCTGTAAACATTGTGTCGATCCACAGAAAAATCTACACGTAAATATTAGTATTGTAACACTTGCAGTTTCTTGCTATTGCATCCTTATAATATAAAGCTAATTTTGTATTGCTGCTGTGATCATACTCTTTAGATACATTTTAGTTATTTTAATTGCTTCTGTAAACATTGTGTTGATCCACAGAAAAATCTACACGTAAATATTAGTATTGTAACACATGCAGTTTCTTGCTATTGCATCCTTATAATATAAAGCTAATTTTGTGTTGCTGCTGTGATCATACTCTTTAGATACATTTTAGTTACTTTAATTGCTTCTGTAAACATTGTGTTGATCCACAGAAAAATCTACACGTAAATATTAGTATTGTAACACTTAGGCAGTTTCTTGCTATTGCATCCTTATAATATAAAGCTAATTTTGTATTGCTGCTGTGATCATACTCTTTAGATACAGTTTGTTTACTTTAATTGCTGCTGTGAACGTTGTGTTGATCCTCAGAAAAATCTGTACGAAAATATGAGTATTGTTAGACTTGGACAGTTTCTTACTATTGTATACTGATACTTTTCTTGCTAATCAGTGCTTCTTTACTTAGTGTTCTTCCGCAGGTTAAGCACTCGCATCTATTTTTACGAAATATAGTGTCAAAATATTGTCAAAGTACAGCATTTTTTTCGGAGTAAATCCTCAAGTGATTGTATCATTTTATGTTACATAAAGACATTGCATCGTTAGCGCATGCATACTCTCTTACCTGGTCTATTACCCCGAGAGCACTTATTAAGTTCTTAGCACATTGTTTACAGTGACAGTTAACGACCCAGTAAATTAATTATTGGCACTAATTTGCCATTGTTATCTCTTAGACAGATCTACGTTTCTACTATTTTCATGTTTGCCAAAATTTCCAGTGATACGAGAAATAGAGCATTGCCTTGGTGAAGTGTAAGAGAGATTGTAAAAAAAAAATAATGAATTTAATCAACGACACCTCGGCGCTTGTTTAAAATCTTGAACCGATTTTTTTTTTTTAGTTTTATTTAATAATGCTTTCACTGACAAGTCCTTAGTGCACGGGCGCCCTACCTTTTTATGTTTTCGGCACCGTTGAGAATGATATTAGAAACTTGGGGCACCCTTGTTAAAATTTCAGTTTTTCAAGTTTTTCAATATGAAATCAAAGTGGAGTGCATATCAGGATCATGTCAAATTTAAGTTCAAATAAATACTGACTCCATTGCTGATTTTATTCATTTATTAAAAGACTATCTGAAAACCCGCACTTCGCTACGGAGTACATTTAAATTAAATACAACGGTCAATGCATGCAATTAATGCCAAAAAAATAAATAAATAAATATATATATATATATATATATATATATATATATATATATAATAAATACGACGATCAATGTATACAATTGATGTAAAAAAAAACAAAAAAATATTTATAAAAGAATCGTAAGGGATATTTTTATAGATAAAATAATGTAGAAGAAAATATTCAAATTACATACTAAAGAATATAGTACAGTTATTATAGTACAGTTTGAGGAACATAATATCTTTTATTGTATTTTAATATTTTTTTGATAATGTCCAATCGTCTGCCGCATTAGGAAGAAAAAAAATTTTCTTTTGTCTATTTAGTTGTTATGCCCGTGACGATAAATTTATTTAAAGTACCAGAAAATGAAGTCACGTGATCAGCATTTAATAAATTATATTCTAAAAATTAATCTTTAAAAATTCTCCAAAATTTAGAAAAGGGAGGTACAGATTCGAAAAAGATTTCATTTTGAAGGAATTTTTATGATCATTCCTGTGATATAAATTTTATATCCCTCAAATTATTATTTTAAATGCAAACTTAAAAAAAGTTACTAAAACAGCTTAAAAATTTAATTTAAAAAAATCTAAGAAGAATTTTTCAAAAATCTTAGTGTACCCCTACACCATAAGAATCGCCATGCAAAATTTCAGCCCTTTAGGTCCAGCGGTTTGGTCCGTGCGTTGTATGTCAGTCAGTCAGTCACGGAACTGTTATATATATATATAGATATAGGTAACACCAGGAAGCATGCATTAACCCTGAAACGGTACAGTGGTTTGAGACGAAACAGATGGTACTGTCGGGTCGAATCCGACCCGATTTCTTTTTTGATGAGGTTTTTAGCAGAAATAAGTACACGATAAGCATTTTTGTAGTATAATAATAATAATTGATAATATATTACATGAAATAAAACCTTTTCTGTAGAAAGAATGACCAACGAATTGCAATTTTGCTAAACAAAGAAAATCTCTCTGGCATTTACAGAGAATATTGTATATATTAGGTCTAATACGTAATTTAATCTACCTAAGTTTAGAAGTTAGTTAAACCAACTTTCCGAGTACAAAAATGTAAAAAATAATATATATTGACATTTTTTGGCCTTCAAAATCGAAATAAAAGCTTAAAAATCTAAAATAAAAAAATTTTAAAAATGACTAGTGATCATGAATAATGTTTTTCAACAAAGACACTCGTATTTATTTATTCCTTTATCTAGTAGGGTGGTCTAGTAGGTCTATCTGGTAGGATTCCTTGTCAACTCGATCTCTTGCAATGAGAGGGGAGAGTACGGGAGGGGGAAGACACACCCTTGGGTCGGATCCGACCCCCACTGTACCGTTTGAGGGTTAATACAATTTCAAAAGTGGTCACGTGATTCAGTATAGCAATACAATAAATGACTACAGTGGAAATCTCTAAAAAGCGTTTCGTTTTATAAGTGTCAAACTTGCGATTGATACTTAGACCTGATAACAGTTGTGAGCATGGGAATAGCTAATTTACTCTAAGAAACGAATTAATCGATCTGTGTCATAATCTGTCGTAATTAATTCAACTTAATATTTATTTTAAATAGGCTTTACTAATATTTTATTGTTTATACAAAAAAAAAATCTCGCGCCCGATCTCAATTACTGGAATAAAACAGTATCTTAAATGCATAGCAAATAAGTAGTATGTATATTTGATTTTAATCGAACCTGATCTACGTACGTGTTTATCCTCTTTTATAATTTGAAAAGCTTTTAAGTATTGATTTATCTATTTTGAAAATACTGTACATGATTGCAAATACTAGCTTGGGCCTAAAATTCAAAAGCCTCACTCAGTGTTGGCTCGGCTCGACCTGTCTTCATCAACTTAAAGATTAAAAAAAAAAATTTCAGGTAGTCTCTTCTAACGAAACTACCGCGGTTTATTAACGTAGGATTACTTATCGTTGCTTACCTCTTTTGTATGTATATATGTATCTATATATGTACGTATGTGTGTATATATATATATGTGTGTGTGTGTCAGTCAAAATTTGGACGCATTTTGGTACCTTTCTGTTTAACTGTTTACTGCTAGCCCAATGGAGGAACGTCCAACGGTACCCTCTCCCAATCAATCCTTTTAGAGGTAAAAATGGATTTTATTTTCTGAATAAACTGTTTGTGATAAACAACTTTAATAAAATGTTAAATAAACTTAATAAAGCCTACGAAAACTTAAAAATGAACGAGGTTTTTCAGCTTGCTTTTGCTTTAGTAGTTGTAAATTTGCCGTGACGTTGTGAGTCCTCGTCACAGAAAATATATTACGATTTTTTAAGCAGAACAAGGATTTTTTTTTTATATTGAAAATTTTAAAAAGCGGAAGACATTAAGGAATTTTTAGAATTTGAACAAATAATACGAATAAGGATTTTTCCGTACTCAAAATTTCAAAAAGCGGAAGACATACAGGAATTTTTAGAATTTGAACAAATAATACGAATAAGGATTTTTCCGTACTCAAAATTTCAAAAAGCGGAAGACATACAGGAATTTTTAGAATTTGAACAAAAAATACGAACAAGGATTTTTCGTACTCAAAATTTCGAAAAGCGGAAGACATACAGGAATTTTTAGAATTTGAACAAATAATACGAACAAGGATTTTTTGTACTCAAAATTTCGAAAAGCGGAAGACATACAGGAATTTTTAGAATTTGAACAAATAATACGAACAAGGATTTTTCATACTCGAAATTTCAAAAAACAGAAAAATACAGGAATTTTTAGAATTTGAACAAAAAGAAATGGGAACAAATTTTTTTTCTCTCCCAGTTTTAAAAAATTATTTTAATTCGCGGTCGTTTCGAAAAGTTGAAACCAATTTTTTTTTATCACTCCTGACCTTGATGGACTCCTATCGTGGTCCGTGGACCTAGGAAGTATTGTTGTATGAAATGGGATTTAAACTGTAGGCTGTACAGTAGTTCTCTTTATCCCTCTAGTGACCGTAATTTTCCACAATCCAACCAATCTTCAAAACACTTAATAAAAAAAATTGTCATGTTCATACTCACGCATGCGTACTGCCACTGGCAAAAATTATGAATGCCGTCCGCATAACGGATTATTACAAAACCAGTCAAGCGTTTGCGTTTGTAAAGTTAAAAAGAAAATCGGTGTCATTTTAAGCTATTAAAAAAAAAGTATGAGGGAGTAATTTGCCCATTTAAACAAAAAGTAAGTTATAAGATTAAAATTAGCGATAAAATGTAATCAATGAGCAAAATCAGCAGCATCCGTGTTAGAAATCTCTCATTCTCGATAATTAGCATACATCAACGTTAAAAAGGCATAAAAAGACGAACGTTAGATAGCATAATTTGAATAACTTTTTGATCTCCCATAGCATAAATTTCCCTAAATTCCCTGTGCCTTGATAGTGTTTATAAACGCGGTTTTATATAATTATTTGCACTAATAAAAAACAGTCTCTAATTTTTTATTCCTTTATGATATACCCTAATACACTTTCTCAGCAGAAAAAAAAATGTACAAGCAAAAATAGCTTTCACACACAATAAGAATAAAATGAGACAAATAAGAAGGGTAACATTACTTCATCTCCTCCCTTCGAGACAACCCGAACATACAAGAACATCAGACAGTTCTTGGAAAATGATTCCGTCCGCCATTTCTTCGTACGTTAAGCATCAAGCTTTTATTAACTATATTGCGTCGCTGAAACAAGTAAGTGAACGTTTTAATTATGCGCTTGTGCGCATCTTCGCGTGAGCCTCCATTTTGTGACCAAAAAATTATTGTTTACCGACATAAAATCAACCGAGGCTAAAAAGATTAAAATTTTTATCTACGCGAAATTTAGAGTGTATCAAAACGTCTGTTGACATGTCTAAGAACAATTCCTTGTATTTTTTTTATCACTGCCGTTAAATGGATATGTATGTTCGCATCTAAAGCAGTGCTTTGAAACCACCTTTCTTTTATGTCGTTCAAGGCTATTTTAAGCCAAACATTGCCTTACCACCTGCACTTAACCGCAAAGCTGATAACTTTTGTTTACTGGTCAGGAACAGGTAATAATGGCCGCCATTTTTTCCTCTTGCCAGCAGTCAGTGGGATCATAACCGCACACAACGTTTGTCGGCCGACAGGTGCACACAAAAGATTAGTTATGAAGTTCAAAATTTTCATTAAGGTTTTCGGCAGCTATGGGATTTTGTCGTGCAGAGAGCCGTGGTGGAGTTTTGTTGAAAATTATTGAATATGTCCGTTATGATTAGAGGTAATTCCTAAACTCGATAATTATGTAGTATATCTCGATAATTTCGTTCATGAACTCGCATGAAAATGACCTATATTGGTATATAAACAATTGTAACGTGTTTTTAATCATTTTATAATTGTTTTATTGTTAAAAATCGTCAGCAAAAGCTTTTTATTTTTTTTTTAAGATGAAGGATTATAGATTACTTGCATGTACGAGTTCGCGCCGCTAGATGAGAAAACATCCTGAAACCAGTAAATGTCAGTAAAAATAGTTTCTCTATATATTGGCAAAATATATACTCAATGAGTTTCTCCACTTTTATTATCATAACTGTAATGTAAACATTAATTACAATAAACACATTAAAAAGTAAATAGTATGTTATGGAGCTGAAATTGTACATTGGTGTCAAAAAGCGAGATAACGCCAGGGAAAAAATTAAATTTACTTTGTGTTATGCACCTTATTTTTAATTTGAACAGAAAAATAGATTTTTTTAAAAAAATTTTAAATTTGCCCAGTTTGTAAGATCTCACTGAGAAATTAATTTTATTTCGGGAATGCCAAAAAACAGATATTGATGAATGTCACATTTCTCATCTGTAAACGCTGGAACATATTTTAGACAAATCATGCAAGAGAAAAATACTTCTTTCTGCTTTTTTACTAAAACTTTTTCATCCATATTGTATGCAATATCTGGAAAACATTGATCTTCAAACTTCTTTCATATGATTATTTCTACATTGAATCCTTTTTAATTAATCTATTTCAAAGCATTTCTCATTCCCCCTTCATATTTTTATGAATGTTAAATTTCTTTTAATAATCAAGAAGAAAAAGGTGAATGAAACTGTTATTTATTTTTGCAATACCTAATTTTCAAAATTATTGCGTGAACAGATCTTAAAATTCTCAGACTTAAATACAATTAATAAAAATCACTTTGTAATCTCTTATACCTCTTAATTTTGTGTTTCATTAACTGCTTTTTAATAACACCAAGTCGATTTTTTTTTAAGTTCTTTGTTTATTTTGGGCCATTTATAGGTATTACATTTTGTTGCTGCCATATTGATAACATTCCCTTGTTTCCGATGGTGATTGCATTTTACTTTAAGGTCTGTCAATAATAATTTCCTTTTACTTTATTATCCTTTTACTTTATGATAGTTTCATTTCATTATGTTGTCCCCCCAGTGTTGATACATTTTCCTTCACATGTTCTCCAATGGCAACTTCGATTCATTCTAATGTCCCCAATTTTAATATCTTTTCATCCAGTTGTCACCCTTCCTCATTGTAAACTTTATTTCTCTCTGATGTTCCCTAATGTTAATATATCTGCATTCTGTTGTCCCCAAATGCTAATTTCGTTTCATTCTGATGTCCCCAATTTTTAATATCTTTTCAATCACTTGTCCCCAAATCTTAATTTCATTTTATTCAGTTGTCTCCAATATGAACTGCATTCTATTCTGTTTTTGCAATTACAATCTGTAATTGCAAATACTGATTACATCTTATTCCCAATAGATATTTCATCATGTTTATGTTCCTAACACTGATTGTAATCTAAATATTTATTTGCATTATGTTGAAGTAAATATTTATTTGCATTATGTTGAAGTAAATATTTATTTGCATTCTGCAGAAACTAATATATATTTGCATTCTTCAGAAACAAATATTTATTTGCATTAGGTTGTGACCCAGATATTTGCATTCTGTTTATGACCCAAATACTCGCATTCTGTTTATGGCCCAGATATTTATTCTGTTGTGACCCAAATATTTGTTTTATTTTGTTGTATCTCAAATATTTATTTAGTTGTGATCAAAATTTTTGCTTTCTGCTGTGACCCAAATATTTATATTCTGTTGTGACCCAAATATTTATATTCTGTTGTGACCCAAATGTTTACAATCTGTTGTGACCCAGTTATTTGCATTCTGTTGACCTAAATATTTATTTGCGTTCTGTAGAGCCAAATATCTCATTTGTTGTCATTTGACAGTTAAATTTTTAGATGAGTTTTCTCTGTATCTAAATAAAAGTTAGTACCAAACATGAATTTCTGAAGCATTAGAAACTCTTAGCATACAGGCAAATTAGATTTTGTTTTGAGGGGTATTTGAGATGGCTGTTATGCATTTAACATTATAAACCCCCATAAAAAGTTATCACTTTATTATTCTACATTTGCAGAGGCATTCTGTTGACCCAAATATTTACTTGCGTTCTGTAGAGCGAAATATTGCCTTTGTTGTCATTTGACAGTTAAATTTTTAGATCAGTTTTCTCTGTATCTAAATAAAAGTTTGTACCAAACTCGAATTTCTGAAGCATTAGAAACTCTTAGCACACAGGCAAATTAGATTTTGTTTGGGGGGGTATTTGAGAAGGCTATTATGCATTCAACATTATACACACCCTATAAAAAGTTATCACTTTATTACTCTACAACTACAGAGGAACAGTTATATGCACTTTACAAGGTGTAGTTCAAAGGAGCTTGAATTTATGCCACACATAGAAACGGTAATGCCAGCTGTACAACTAGAATGCATTCTCGCATAAAAACAATCTCCATGAACAAGGATTTTCTAAAAACTGCAAGAATACAATTAGAGGAATGTTCTTCCAGAATGTCCAAATATCAGTTAACTTTTCAAATAACACAGTAGCAAACATGTCGAATTTTGAATGCAGTCAGTGGTTTTGCTAAATATCATATCTGTGTTTGCAGTGTAAAGAGTGTCAAGTCCAAAATCGTAGTTTTGAGAAAAACAGGATTGAAAAACAAACGGCTTTCGTAAAGTCAGTTTTTTTTTAAAGTAAATTTTTCTAATTTTTATTTATTTTTTATTAAAGAGTGAGTGTTAAGTTCTTGATTGGTACATAACCCCATTAACACTAACATGTCTGTGTTTTGTTTCACATATCCCAAATTTTCCATGATGAATAAAAATATTTAGGAGTGGAATTGGACTTAGCTTTCTGTACCCTGCAGTAGCCCCTGATTTTTCAAACATGCCTGGTTTCATAACTCATTTTAGCCCATTTTGGACTTAACACCTTTTTCACAGCAAACACAAACATAGTTTCCTTTTTATTTCTTTAGATTTCCATCATATTAGAAGAATGTTATTTTGGCTTTCGGGAATTTTGAAAACAGTATTTCGATAGGTTTTCTGATTTTGATATTCTAGAAGTTTTAAAAGAGATACTCATAGCAATTTAATAAAGGTTGGGTTTTGTATGTTTTGGGAAATCAAAGCATAGTTTGTTGGCTTCAAGTATATGAGGTTTTATGATTCTTTTTTAAATGGGAGGTATTTGTTAACATTAAAATAGACAATTTGTATACTACGATATCAAATTTTCCCATCTGTATAAATATTGAAAATGAATCCTCCAGTTTTATTTTTGAACTTCATTTTGTGTTATTTACGTGTTTTTCGATATTACTTGAGATGCGATTTGTGCTTAAATTCATTTTTTTTTCAAGTCACGAATTTTGTCTTTAACTATCTCATCACATAACATTCGACAAAAAAAGTTGATTTTGATGTGTACTTAAGGTTATGCTTTAGAAATCTTTCTAAAAGGAATGCACAGTGTCCATGGTGTTTAACTTTGGTATAAATAGCAAATAAAACAATTTAAGATTTACTGTGTGTCAGTACCTTAAAGGATTCTAATGCCTTCTGGAAATCTATGAAGAGTTCTTATTCGTAAAGTTTTATCTCCTTTTTGAGGGTGCTGGAAAGTTCTGGAGTTTCCTGGACATCAAATTCAGATATTTTGCTGCGAGATTGAAAATTTGTTATTATTGTGGGATTTATCTAGTCACAGCAAGGAAATGCTTTCCTTGTAGTTAAGTTTTAGGTACAATTTTTTACCCTTATCCCTATTCTGATTGAATTTCTTTCAATCAGTTCTGGAATCTTGATTGTTTCATTAGTTCAAAGCTGAAAGGTGGCACATATGTGTTGCTTTAGGCAGCTGTGTACTAACCCTATTGGATTCGCTCACCTCGATGTTAACGTATGGAGAAAATTTGTCTAAGGATTGCCGACTTGGATTTAAAGATTTTAAAAAAAAATGTACTCCGTAATAGGAAAATAATCTTTACACCTTAGGGCATTTTTTTAAATGCAAATAATATTTTAAAATTAAAATTATTCTGGGAAAAAATCTTGTATAGTGTGTTTTAAACACTCCTAAATTCATTGGTGGATGAAATTTATAAAACAAATTCTGTTGCAAGTTGCAGAAAAGTTCAGGCTATCTGAAAATACCATTTTTATTGGATTATCAGCATTTATGTAGCTCTAAATAGTAGACATATTTTCTCCGAAGATTAACACTGAGGTGAGAGAATCCAATAGGGTTAGTACACAGCAGCCTTAAGTGCCTTTGGTTTCTATACTGTTTTCCATAAACCATTTCACTATAGGGAGTTGGTGGGGAAATCAAAATCACTGTAATTGGAAGCTCTGAAATCGACTCAGTTCACGTAAAGTTGCCTGTCTGTTTTAAAAACCTTAAAAAAATACATAAATTTCTACTTTAAATTCATCATAGCTGATAATGAAGGGCTGTGTTCTTTGGTTTGCTAAATATAACTACAGAATTCTCAGAAGGATAAAATCTGTTTATGAATTGATAGTTCTAGAAAATGTGAAAAAAAATTTGCATGTAATATTTTTTCACAGAAATGTAAATTTCAGAAAAAGTAAACCATTGACTTATAGAGTTATAGAACTTTGCCCTAAAAACGCTCTCTGAAAAGATTGTTGCCAAATCGAATATAAATGCACACATGAGCTTACAGTAATAGTCAATTCTTGCAGTAACTAATTTTTACTTTTCATGCTAAAAGAAATAAGGAGTAGTTTAAAAATAAAGTTTTTTTTCAAGAAAACTAATGAATATCCTGCCCAAAACTATTTCACTTTCCTAGATACATGAGCAATTAGAATATTTAATGTCTTAACCGAAGTTATTAGCATTATCTAACTGGCAAATATTAACATACTTGTATCTTCTTTAGTTACGTTTCGAAGAAATGGCAATTGCTTACCAGTTCCTGTTTTCAGTTCTTGTTGTTTAAAAATTGTTGAACGTAATTCAGTAGCTTGTTTCTCCAAATTTTGAGTCATTAGTCTTAAATAAATGTATGTGTGATAAAAGCTAAATTATGTTTTAAAAACAATGTGCCTATAAAAACATTCCTCTTAAACAAAACTTTTAAAATTCCTACCCACTAGATTGCAGTTTAAACGTATTTTTCAAATGACTCGTATGGAACTGCTCTCAATTATTAAGAGCCTGTAAGATGTTACAAAATTTAAATTTTTTAAAATTAAAAATGGAATTTTCAAAGTTGTTCAGTCATAGTTTAGCTCTTTCAGAATCTGAGGAGTTTTCTCAGATGTATAGTTTTTTGTCCAGTGAAATCCTCTTGTGTGATTCATTTCAGTGCTACAAGACGTTATGTCTGTATGACCATGAGTGAAATCATCCTAACAAATCCCTTTAGTTTAGAAACATTTATATAGATTTCTGTATTAGCAATTCTTTTCTACTTGACTTCAGTTGACCACGATGGAAATATTCTTTACAAATATATTTACTTTAGAAATATTTATGAAGATTTTTGTATTAGCAGTTCTTTTCTGCTTGACGTCAGTTGACCATAAGGGAAATATTCTTTACAAAATTCCTTTACTTTAGAAATATTTATATAGATTTTTGTATTAGAACTACTTTTCTGTTTGATATCAGTTTTCCACGTGGGGAATATTCCTTACAAAGACATTTACTTTAGAAACATCTATGTAGATCTTTGTATTAGCAATTTCTTCCTCCTGACATCAGCTGAACATGAGGGGAATATTCCTCACAAATACATTTAATTTAGCATTATTTATGTAGATTTTTAAATTAGCGATTCTCTTCTGCTTGACATCAGTTGACCACGATGGCAATATTCCTTATAAATACATTTAGTTTAGAAATATTTATATCGATTTTTGTATAAGAAATATTTATGGGTTTAACAATAGCTGACTATGAGGAGAAATTTCCTTACAAATCACTTTACTTTAGAAACTTTCATTTAGTTTTTATTCAATTAGAAATTTTTATCTGCTTGACATCAGTTGACCACGAGGTAAAGCTTCCTTACAAATTGCTTAACATAAGAAATTTTCAATCTAGTTTTTTTTGTTTGCTTGTTTAGTTTTTAGATATATGTATCTGCATCATATAAATTGACCACGAGAAGAATATTTAAGTTCTTTTACTTTAGATCCCCCCCCCCCTAAAAGTCACAGAAACTGGTATTATTTCCCTAGTTAGTTAAAAATATAGCAAAGAAAATGATTTATTTTCCGTTATAAACATAATTTAATTACAATAAGACAGTTTAATAAAAAAACACATCCTTCAATGACATAAGTAAATGTTTTGATATAAAATAATTCAAGTGGATCATTTCGATTGTTCGTGATATATCTCCCTCTTACAAAACCATTCCAGAATTTTGGTATTTGTTACGCCATATCAAAGATGCATTCAATAATCCCAAATATGAAATCTTATCACACTTCATGATTCATTTAACTATTTAAACTCACTCTTCTCCGTACGTAGAAAGAGCTTCTTTCACAAGTGATTGAATGAAAACAAAAGACACAAATTCTCGTAAACTGAAACTGTACAAGATCGCATGATGGCAAAACAGGCAATAGATATCATCGAAGTTGCCATACCTGAATACCTAAAACAGAACTAGAAGGAGCATGTTATAGTCCAGCAATGGCCAAACTGTGGCTCTTTGTTTCTTTCTTAGCGGCTCTTTACTTTTTTTTGTGGCTCATTGTTCAGCAATCCCTTTTTCAAATAATTTATACCAGAATAACTTATAAATTATTCTCTGAATTTTAACATCCCATAGACTTCTTTATGAAGAAGGAAAAGGTAGAAATTTATGAAAAGGTAGTTAGTTGTTCGCAACAGTGCTATCATAAGAAATTTTTAATATAAACTTAAATTCTTTACACCTTTCAATACCTGTTGAAAACTCTATGCTTCGTAGATATGCATGTTTTATAACCTTTTTCAGTATTTTACTGTCAGGCTGCATTTTGCGTCTCTTTTTTCAGCCATGTAATTAATGCTTGGATTTTTTTTCCTTTTCCAAGGAGACTAGAATTCCGAACAGATCAATTCTCTTCACCACACGTTTAAGGCTGCTGTGTACTGACTCTTTTGGATTTGCTCACTTCAATGTTAACCTATGGAGAAAATGTGTCCAATGACTGCCGACTTGGATTGAAGGATTTTATTTTAATTGTACTCCGCAATATAGAAAGAAATTTTACAGCATGGGGCATTTTTCGTTTTAAACAAAATGCAAATAATATTTTAAAATTTAAATTATTCGGGGGAAAAATTAGGTATAGTGTGTTTTAAACACTCGTCAATTCCTTTAGTGGACGAAATTTATAAAATGAATCCTGTTGCAAAGTACATAAAAGTTCAGGCTGTCTGAAAATACCATTTTTATTGGATTATTGGCATTTATGTAGCTCTAAATAGTAGACGCATTTTCTCCATAGATTAACATTTAGGTGAGCGAATCCAATAGGGTTAGTACACGGCAGTCTTAAGAGTGGCATCACTTATCGCTTATAGGTCCTTGTGTGGGGGAAATATTCAGTTTAACCAATCTCAGTCAGAATTTACCTACACAGCCTCTTTTCCAATTCTTCTTACCATGATGGCTGCATTTTTTCTGACGATCAGTTTTTTCTTTACTTAGATTTCGAAACAAGCAGCACCAGGAGTAGACTAAGTATTTGGGAGAGTAAACATTGATGGTTTCTGGCGAAAAAGTCATAATAATGAGATACATAAATTATGCAGAGATATCGACTTAGTAAAATATATTAAAATCGATCGCATGATGTTTGCCGGCCACACATGAATTCCTCTACAATAACTAATAAAATTTTCCCTCACGAACCATATGGCACTAGACTAAGGGGGAGACCAAGATGTAGGTGATGTGACTGTGTGGACAACAATTTTAACCCTCCAGCGGGCGCGCCAATTTTCGGAACACCAGCAGGCGCGCATGGCATAAGTGCAACGTCTCTTTCAACCTTGATTATTCCTTTCGTAATAAGCTTTTTTTTTTCAAATTGAAAACAATAATTCTGCGTTTTATGACACGATCTAAAATGTTTATAATAGAGATATATTTATAATTAAAGGCCAAAGAATGCAGATACAATCGCCTTATTTCAAAACTGTCCGGTTTATTGGATCAAAGGACAACTTTCGAATCAATTCCTATTATGTCCAAAAACCTAAAAAACTAGGAGAAAGTCCATCTTCGTGATATGCGGGATACCGTGTAATAGCTGCACATTGGATCGACTGCATCAACTCCTGATTTTGTCGTATTGTAATCCAGTATAATCGCTGGTTTACCACGGTTAAATCACGACTGACAATGAAGGGAAAGGAATACAAGGGTAAAAAAATCGGACCTGCGTTAGAAAGCGTGTAGCTATAAATAGAAACTGCTTAGACCATTCAAACCATATATGTAAAAACAAACCATGCAAAATTACGAAAATGTTGCACTTTGTACACGGGCACTCCAGCTGAAGAGTTAAGGTTATAGTATTAAATAGTACTAAATAGTTTACTATATACGTATATAGTATTAAATAGTCCGTATAGCCAACTGAAAAACCCTGGAGAAACAGCGGGCTGAAGGGATCTAAGGAAGGCCCTAGCCCATACAGGGCTGTCGTGCCAACGATGATAATGATGATGATTTGCACCAGGAAAGACATTAGTGTAGTAAATAATAAAAAGTTAAATATGTTAAGAGTAGTTATCCAGTTTGGGTAATTTCCCCAACAGAGGATATAGAAAAATCGTATGACAATCGTGTAAGATTAACTGAGCAGTGTGGTAAAACTGGACAAAAAAAAAACCTCAACTTTTGCAGTGGCATCAATAGTTAATGCTTGGACTGGACCTCTCGTGTTCCTTGAAAGGTAGTTCACCCTATAAGGACACCAGTAATTAATATTGAAAAAGTTACAAAGTGCATCTTCCGCACATAATCTTGTACAATATATGTACAAGATTATGTGCGGAAGATCTGTAACAAAATGTGGGTAAAGAGACGAAAAAGAAAAAAAGAAAAACCCATACCAAACCTCGTGCGATGGTCACGAAGCGAAATAACAGAATTTTGTTTTCCCATTAAGTGTCCCTCTCCTGCGAGAATGTGATTTATGCTTCTATCGTCGCTTTGAAATTTGCTAGCATCTGTCAATTCTGACTGCTGATCATTCAGCCTGTGGCGAACCACAGCATGAGGTCGAACAACTATGCATAATTTCAGGTGTGCCAGTCAGTGACTTTGCTTAGAATCATCCCCAAGGTTAAAGTGATGAGAGAAAGGCTTCATCCTTCATGACACACACACTAAAAAAAAAAAAAATCCAATAGATAGCCGATGAAAAACCCAGAAAACTGATTACAAAAACAAGCGTATAAACAGAAGGGGAAATTTTCACCGCTATGATTAATTTGAAGTGGGCTTCGTTTAGCATAAAGACAAACCGCATTCACTGGCGTTTGGCGAAGCCCATTGAGCAAAGGCATTAACTAGCGGTGAACACAATAGTCATGCGCCGAAACCGCAAACAATTAACGTCGTATACTCTGTTACAGGAGAAAGTCATGTAAATGAAAAGTTTTCAGTGCACCGTTTAAAGAAGGAAGTTCTGCATTGTAAAATCAATAATGAGGGTTTTTCTTTTTTAAAAAGATAAAGCTTTGTCTGTTTACTTTCTGTTTTGTTTTTCTCGGAATCTCTTGCTTCGCCTCGACCTTTTGAACCGTCTTATCCCATGTGACATAACATCTCTATTTTTAAAATTGTGAGATATGTTGAGCGGGATCCGGGACTATCTCTTTTTATGGCACACATATAGTAATGACTTAGTACTTACAAAATGTGTGTAATGGATAAATACTCGTATATCAAATGTGTCTATATATTAAGATCAAAATACAGTAACCACCGCTTATAGTGATCAGTGGTTATAAGAATCAACCGTTTATAAGAATCAATATCGCGAAAACAAAAACAAATGTATTATTTCCATGTTAAAATTTTCGCTTTAAAGAATCAATCCACCGGTTTTAAGAATCAGTTGACACTCTTCGCTTTCCTTTCATTTTTCCAAAAAAGCCACTAAAACCCTCAAATGGCACGAAGTTCTTTCTTTACTTTTTTAAAGAAAGATTGATAAGATGTGGATGGAATATAGTCTCAAAATTCATCCCTTTCTTTGTTAGACATAACATAATAGTTTCCTCATAAAAGCTTTAGCACAACACTGTCCTATATTAGCTTGACCCAGGGGCATCTTTACCCGTCCGGGTCCGATTTAACTTTTCTCCACTTACAAACAAAAATAGGGTCTCTTTTTTCCCACCTCCCACATCCCGGTTGCGGCTTCCTGGACCCTGAAACGCATAAATCTTCGGCGAAGTGTCCACTATCACTTAGGAAAACCTGACATTAGTAGATTCAGCACGTTATCAAACCGTAAAACGTAAGCTAGAAGGTGAATCTTCGTCTGAGACTATTTATATTGAGAGAGGTATAAACATCCTCCTGAAAACTTCATTACCACAGAAAACTTTTTCTTGCTCCCTTCCTGTAGTTGAAATGTTAAAACTGTTAAGCAGGTATGTTGTAACAAGAATTGGATTTTTTTTCTTCTCACTATAATCATGTGTATTTACTTATAGGTCTAGAAATTAAGTTTTATTTTAAAAATTATAAAAGATAATTAACGTAAATTAAAGAGTATTTTATGGTAAATTATCTCATATATGTATATACAGGTGTGTGTGTGCCTGTCCAAAAACCTAAATTTCGGCTATAAGAATCAAAAACAGTAATAACAAACGTGATTCTTATAAGCGGAAATCACTGTACTTATTAAAAATAATTGATCTACTTGAAATGTTGCTTAAAAAAATTTAAATTCAAAATTTAAAGCCTGTTTAGTTTTTGTATCTGCTGTACGACATCTGAATTACATTTAAATTTATAAAAATATTAAATATAATTTTATAAATATATTAAAGTTTGGTAAAATTATTAAATAAAATTTTTAATGAAATAAAATTTAAAAAGATTAAATTTTTTTAAGAATATTAAATAAATTTCTTCACAATATTAACATTAATTTATAATCTATAAGTTTAGAAATATATTATAAGATTTAAATATATACTATGTTTACACTTTGTAATATTTGAAATTTTTTTTCTTACTTTTCGTTCTTAGGGAAAGTTTTAAAATAATTTGTCATCGGGATTCATCAAGTTTTTACTAAAAAAATTTGCATAAAAGAACACAGAAATTTTTAATGCAATACAAATTTGAACAATTTTGTGTCCCGGACGTGGTCACTTTTACGTACCTTTTAAAAGTATCATTTTTAGACCTATGTTCGATTGTATGTACTACTCATGATTTTTGCTTGATTTACATGAAAGTTTTTGTGTAACTGCCTATTATACTGTTTATTATGTATGCAATATTTTAAGGTAATTATAAAAAAATAAAATTATATTTTATCCATAAAAAGTGAATAATTTTTTTTAAATCGAGCATTTTGCAGTCAACTACTGTGCGCATTCTGTGAATAAATTTTTAAGGTACAGTAATAATTGTTTACTATATGTGATTACAATACGTCAGGCTACAATATCCACCAACGTTATTCTAAAATATACTAAAACATTTTAGTACGCGCTATTTTTAATTAGAAATTTCAAAACTGACTGAGTAAAAGTTTATAAAAAAATCTTTAAAAAAATTAAATATGTTAAGGTTCAAAAGTGTTGGTGGATTTTGTTGCCTGAAGTATTGTAATCACATATAGTAAAAAATTATTACTGTACCTTAATAATTTATTTTGACAGAATGCGCACAGTAGTTGACTGCAAAATGCTCGATTAAAAAAAAATTATTCACTTTTTATGCATAAAAAAATAATTTTATTTTTTTTATTTACCTTGAAATATGGCATATATAATAAACAGTATTATAGGCAGTTACTCAAATTTCGTGTAAATCAAGCAAAAGTCATGAGAAGTATATACAATCGAACATAGGTCTAAAAATGATACTTTTAAAGGTACGTAAAAGTGACCACTCCCCTTAAGTATAGTAAATAATTAGAAATGTGTCGCACGGTGAAATAAGCTAGTGCTAAGGGCATGAAATTATCCCGACTCCCAGAAATCACACACACGTATACATACACGAAGTAAAAACAGGATTTTTCGTTACCCGCAGATAAACATAGTAAAAGTAAACACGTAACATTCCGTCGCCCGCACATAAAGCTTTAAAATACTCATCGGTAAAATAAACTGTAAACCAATACTAATTCAACATCGAAGGTGGTTTTTTTAACAACCTGAACTGACTTATTTTAACTCTAAATAACCCTCAGTAGACGCATCCAAAGCCTTGTCAAGAAATAATCGGCGTCAAAATATGGGATATAAAAGGACAGTGAAGGAGGGTAACAAAACCACGTGACGCACGTAAGATGCCTAAAATTATGCGGGGGATGACGACTTCTGGGCGCCACTACCGCATGGATTCCGCACCCTAGCAACGGTTGCCAAGGAGCATCCCTTTTGATGGAGACTGTCATCTTCAGCATCTTAATTACGGTTTCGAGTCTGTAAAGAGCGTTCGAGTAGACTTTTCTGGGCAGTAAGAGCGAGGGTGGAATTTTGTGGTTTTGAGATGTAAACTGAATTATTGTTAGCGGTTTAGTGCGTGGGTATTTCATCATTACATTGGTGAATATGTAAACTGATTATGTTAACTTATTTAACTTCCTTAAGCAGAGGATGCGAAAATAGAGGTAAAAGAGATATATATTTTGTTTTGTTGCTTGCAGTGTGGCCGATATATTGTAATAATGAAATACAGAAATATGCTAGTACAGTAAAACCTCGTTTATCCGGACTAACTGGGACCATTGGCAATCCGGACAATCGAATATCCGGATAACCCGGGTAATATGGCTAATAAGCAAAACAAAATCCTTAACTAAGCAGACTTACCGTTTATTACGATAAAAAAAAAACTGTGTTTTGTAACAAAAGCAACAAACTGAACAAAACTCAACAAAAAGCATTTTATTACCAAAATTTATTATACAATCTATGTATCTTTTGTATCAAAACAAAATCCTTAACTAAGCAGACTTACCGTTTACTAAGATAAAAAAAAACTATGTTTTGTAACAAAATTACATAGTATTTTTACGAGACATTTAAAAAATATAAAAATAACTTTTCACACCATTTATTAACAAATAATTGGTAAGTCTAGTAAAGCTTTCTTAAGCTCAACAAAAAGCATTTTATTACCATAATTTATTGTACAATCTATTCAGAACTGTACATTGAATCAAACTAAAAAGCGAATATTTGGCATACTTGTAGTTGTGTTCTTGATATCATAGTTAAAAATTATTTAATGTGAACCTTAAATAAAGTCTACAAATATGATCCGGATTATCCGGAGATCCGGATCAACTAGGACCGGATAAACAAGGTTTTATTGTATTAGCAGTTTTTTTTCCAGATATTTATCGCTAATAAATACATACAATACTAGTATATTTATTGAATAACAAAGTGAAATTATATCAAAAATTGCTCTTAAACATGATCCCTAAAGCTAGCTTTAAAGTAAAAAGGTTAAAGTACATACGTGTACCAAAAGAGCTAGGCTGATCAATTTTGGCGCCTGAGAAAAGTTTTAGAAACGGCACCTTAAAAAATTTTTGGAGAGACTCTGATGTTTTTAATATATCTCAATTAAAAATAGGCTACTTAATAGAAAAACTGACATTTTTGGAAAAAATGTATTTATTTTCAAAAACCTTAAAAATAAAAAAGAAAAATTAGAGAACCTTTAAAAAGTTGTATAGTTACAGGTAGAGTTAGAATTATTAGAGCTATAATAACCAGGGCCCGACTTAGCCTAATTGGGGCCCGGGGCAAAAACTTCTTTGGGGCCCCCCCTCTGCTTCACTACTTCAGTAATGAAGAACTTAATACTTAATACTAAACTTTCTATTCGATTTGGGGGCCCCCCTCTGATGTGGGGGCCCAGGGCAACTGCCCCGTATGCCCCTGCCTTAGTCAGGCTCTGATAATAACGTTTGGAAACAGGGTGTTTTAAATTTAATTCACATGATCTCAAATTGAGGAGTTTATAAAAAAAAAGTCTTAATATTCGCTTATACAGTATAACCTCGTTTATCCGGCTCTCGTTGATCCGGATCTCCAGATAACCTGGATCAGATATGTAGACATTATTTTTATTTAATGTTCACTTGAGATAATAAATTTTAACTATGATAGCAAGAACGTAACTATAAGTACGCCAAATATTCTCTTTATAGATAAACAAGATTTTATTGTATTAGCAGTTTTTTTCAGTGTACAGTTGATGCAATTGTACAGTTGATTCAATGTACAGTTCCTGCATAGATTGTACAATAAATTATGGTAATAAAATGCTCTTTGTTCAGTTTAAGAAAGCTTTACTAGAGTGTCACAGGGTGTTGACGTGGAGTGACTCAGAAAAGTTATTTTTATATTTTTTAATGACTTTTAAACAATACTATATAATTTTATTACAAAACACAGTTTTTTAATCGTATTAAAAGGTAAATCTGCTTAGTTAAGGATTTTGTTTTGCTTATTACCCATATTACTCGGATTTTCGATTATTCGGATTGTCTGTGATCCCAGTTAGTCCGGATAAACGAGTTTTTACTGTATTTGTACATTTTTACGAATTTCTTCATATATCAGAATAATATTTTTTCGTTTTTCGTTAAATTTTCATATTTTTACTATGTCTCATTTTGGCGCCTATTTCAAATGGGCGCATGAGGCGGTCGCTTCACCGCCTCACCTATGGTACCGGCTCTGGGTCCAATAATTTACCGCAAATTTTACCTTGAAAAGTGAGGAAGTTCGCGACTTTTAATAAGTGCTATATTTCAATGTAGATATATAACTCGTAGTCTGATTGTTGCATTTACAAAGTCTGGAGGTTGCTACGGCACATGCAAATGGTTGAGTCTAGAAGGATTTTATGTACACAACGATTGTTATTTTCTTATTATATTTAAATATACTACTCACCAATAACTGAAAATACTGGCTTAGTATCTTCACACTGAGAAGCGGTTATCCAATTTCTAGTCTCAACACCTCAAAGCTGGACCTCTGATAACCTTTGTCAATTTTATTCCTTTAACTTCATATGTCACACTCAAAACTCGTGTGTTCATGTTTGACTCATCATAGTTCGGAACAAAATTTGTAACGGGAAACTTAGAGGGAAAAGATGGCGTTAGAAACAGACCGACAAATGAGCACTTAACTATGTCAAGAGTCATTCTCTCCACCTCTTGAACCGGAATACGATAGCTTTTGAATCCTATCCCCTTTGTTGTTACTTTCGTTACTCACTCCTTCAGACTGTCTTAGAGATGAATTATTGTAATGAAGTGGGATTTTATAATCATATTTGCAGTCATTTTTATGTTTCGTTTTATTCGTTTATATTTTAAACTCGTTTTTACTGATGAGTAATTTCTGTAATGTATAAGGTAAAATTTGTTCATATGTGCTCTGAGGTTAAGCGTACCATATGTAATGCAGTTCAACTACCAATCGGAGAGATTTGGTACTAGTACCACAGTCTGTGGGTTCGAGTCCCTCTCTTGGCATGGACGTTTTTAGCCGTTCGAATCGGTCAAATTAGCCCTCGTGTAGCAAAAATTGACCCTAGAGATCCAAACCAAACCAAACCAATCAGAGAGTTATTTGGCACTCTACTGTATCCATTCATCAAAACAAAGGTACTTCGGTGGAAAATCTCAATTATGTTGCATGCACAATCTTTTCTTCACACTGCTTTCTGCTCCTATTTTGTGTGAAGGAATCGCCTACTTCAGTCTCGATCTTGATGTTAAATTGCACATTTTCTTCACGCGGCTCTCTGCTCCTATTTTGTGTGAAGGAATCGCCTACTTCAGTCTCGATCTTGATGTTAAATTGCACAACATTTTCTTCACGCGGCTCTCTGCTCCTATTTTGTATGAAGGAATCGCCTACTTCAGTCTCGATCTTGATGTTAAATTGCACAACATTTTCTTCACGCGGCTCTCTGCTCCTATTTTGTGTGAAGGAATCGCCTACTTCAGTCTCGATCTTGATGTTAAATTGCACAACATTTTCTTCACGCGGCTCTCTGCTCCTATTTTGTGTGAAGGAATCGCCTACTTCAGTCTCGATCTTGATGTTAAATTGCACAACATTTTCTTCACGCGGCTCTCTGCTCCTATTTCGTGTGAAGGAATCGCCTACTTCAGTCTCGATCTTGATGTTAAATTGCACAACATTTTCTTCACGCGGCTCTCTGCTCCTATTTTGTGTGAAGGAATCGCCTACTTCAGTCTCGATCTTGATGTTAAATTGCACAACATTTTCTTCACGCGGCTCTCTGCTCCTATTTTGTGTGAAGGAATCGCCTACTTCAGCTTGGGTCTTGATGTTAAATTTCCTGTTGAATCAATAGTCGGTGTGTAGTTTCCAATTTTAACAGCCGGAATCGATATTTCAATGGAATCGGTATTGTTAGTGAAACATTTAACTCCATTCCTTCACTTTCCTTATTGGACGATGGAGGATGGGTATCGGCGATTTGGTGCCAGAGTCTGTGCGTTTAAATACCATTGTTAGCCGTTCCAGAATCGGCTTTAATCTACAGACCCAGGTCTCGTCCTGCAAAATATGACCGTAGCGCTCAAAGAACCAAACAATACTTCACCTGAAATCAGATCTAAAATCTCCTTGTTAAGCGACGGGGAATTATCCCTCTTAGCATCTTTCTAATCCCAGATTAGCAAACGCATATCTTTAGATTTTTTTTACTCCATTTGAAACTAGATCTTTAAATGAAAAGTAAGTGTTTTTTCAAAAATCTTTTTTTTTAATTTTTTTTTAAATCCATTTTTAATTTTTGGATGATGGTTATTACGGTTATTATTTTACGGTCCCTGTAATTCATAGCTTTGTCAAAAATTGGCCGTTTTTGATAAAGTGGCAGATAGTCTTTTGCGTGCCACCTCTGGCACGCGTGCCAAGGGTTCGCCATCTATGTGACAGTCTTTTCTGTTTGTCAAGTGCGAGTATTCAAGTGGTTTTGACAGCATCAAGTGATTTGCTGCTGCATCTGCAAATATTCTATTGTTTATGTTCGCTTTGCTATGTTTTAAGGGGTTGATGATTATAATGGGCCACTATTAAGTGTTTTGAGAAACTAACGACTTAAACATTCGTTTTTGCACAGTTTAAAGAAATAAATGAATATGAATGATCGCTTTGACGACCACAGATGGAAAAAGTCTGATAAGGTCTAAAAGGCTCGCTTCCGTTTCCTAGTAATGTAGATATGCCCTTGCTTGCTGTTTTTCTTTCTCCCTTCGAACACTACACAAACACATTTATCACCTGTCATTTAATTTTTTTTTTCTTCTCTCGAAGTTTCTCCATTATTGAAACATGCGGTATTTTTAATTGTCCCTCTAGAGCAACAAAGCCGGATGTCCCTTCACATTCGCGTGGACAGCTGAATGCCTTTATCAGATGTTCAGCGGAACATTCGTGGTCAAATAAAGAACCCTTCGCGGTCCGAAGTGATCATCATTTCGGGTGTATTCACATTCATTACCTGCTGGCGTTGGAAAAAGGGGGAGGGACAAAGGTGAAAGTTAAAGAAATGTAATAAATTTCAAATATATTCTCTTAAGGGATCTTCAAATTCGAATTTTTTTTAATTTTCAATTTTTAACTCTATATACAAAATGAGAATAATTAATTTTCTATTTTATTACACTGAAAACATTTAGAATTCAAAATAACGAATTTTTGGCAGAATGATGTATGTTTTTGAAAAAAAAAATTATTCAAAAATGCTAACGTTTTTCAAATTGCTCTATGTGCATTCTATATTAATTAAAATTCTTAATTTTGTTTTATAAGTTTACCGTATGTATATAAATATAAATGTGCATTTAATATTTTTTGTATGATCTATAAAGTCTTAAATATTTTTTTTTATTATTCTGCCTGTTATTTTTTTTATGTTTATTTCTTTATTTTATGGTCTATAAATTTGAAACATATTTGTGATTTCAAAGAATTATGCACAGTTTTTTGTCAAACACTTTAATTAACAATTTTGAGGAATTTGAAAGATATCAGAAGAAAATGTATACGCATGGAGCCTTTTGAAAAATTCTAGCATTTTTTAAGAATTCTTTGATAAACAGGTTTTAATCCTCCACAAAATACTTATTTGTGAATTCTAAGAATCTTCAATGTAGTAGAAAAGAATATTAATTATACTCATAGGGTAAATAGAGTAAAATATTGAAAATTAAAGAACGACATTGAAGGTCCCTTGTGCCCTTAAACGTAGGGGGTTTAGTGTAGGAAGGGTGTAACTACACATTTTCCTATTTTGAGGGAAGTGTGGCATTTTCTCAGCTTTCTTACTCCCTTTTGGTAATGTCATATAGATGTATCTACAAACTTAATATAATATAAATATAAAGTTTGTAGATACTTCGGTCTGACACTAGAAAAAGGAATTAAAAACTAAGGAAATTCTATTTTTTCCCTCACAGTAGGGAAACTTATCGTTACAATTTTTCTAACACTAAACCACGAGGGTAAAATTTTGGTTAAAAAAAAAGGTTAAAATATGAGTTTCATCAGTAGCATTGACTCGGATCTTGAGAACAGTCCGAACTCACTCTAGCGAACGTATACAGCAGGTGTTGGCCAAGATTACCAGGCCCTTAAAAAGACGCAAAGTTACAAACAGCCGCGCGCAGCTCGCGAGCCGCAGTTTGGTCACCTTTGACGTATAGTATATAACATCCATTACATTTACCGCGCAGTGCAATTTTCTAGTAGTCGAGCAGTCATTATTATATGCTTTTATCACCTTATCACCTGACGATATTCCCTCTCCCAGAACGCCTTATTTAAACGCGTCAAATTTTATTACCAGCAATTCACCCACTGCCCCAGTAACCAAACCACCCCGTTCTCACCTGTCTATCTACCCGTCCGCTTCCTTGAATCCCATCGCAACACGAGACGCCAGATCGTCATTAATTTTCTTGGAGAATATCTGGTCTCTCGCCTTGGCACGTCTCTCCCGATTTCGCTTTTTATTTTTTTTTTTTTATCCATTTATTCTTTAATTCTCCAATCATGCCCCCCCTCTCTCTCCCCCCTTTTTTTTACCCTTTCCTCTCCGGCGCGCACACCTACCGGGAATTCTCACAAATTCCCAGATCGACAGCTGTTGGTAAAAGTGTTCGCGGAAAGCCCTTTTTATTAAGTGCTCTAACGAGTGGCTTTTGTAGAGGCTAGTAGTTATGCTCTCGTCTGCTCTCTGCGCGCAGGCGGGTTTGTTTACGTTCTTCCACTCGCACGGGGACTGCTGGATGACTATGGTTCTGATCAAGCGTTGCGTCAAGTTTAAGGTAAGCGGGTTAACGCTTCTTTATTTATTTTTTTTTAATCTCTGCGATCTCTAGTAAAGGAAGTATCGAGACGGAGTTCGTATGAGTGGAGGGGAAGGTTTGACGTGCCCTTGTAAGCGCTCGATCGACTTTTTGAAGTGCTCGCATTTGTTTATGAGGCCTTAAAATTGTCGCTTTGGTCAAGCGATTCGATTTGCGACTCGTATTAACAATGCAGTTAACGGTTACCAAAGGATCGGACCGCTAGACCGTGGCGACAATTTTGATAGATAGCAGAAAACATACAAGTATCAGTAAACTTGTAAACATCGTAAATGGTATTTATTTATTTATTGTCCGCGACTAATTGAGAGCTTAAAATTTGTCATTTTATTACCAAAAAGCGCTACCGTAATCTAGCGGTTAGATTTCTGACTTATCGAAAACTATTTATTGTGCTTAGGATATAATCTTTTATATATATATATATATATATATATATGTGTGTGTGTGTGTGCGTGTGTGTGTGTGTGTATTTATGTGTATGTATGACCCTATCCGAATAAATAAATCGCCTATTCGATGTACAATAAACGGTTTTCAAAATATAGATACGTATATACCTATCTTTACCGATATTTGTATGAGTACACCCAGAAAAGTAAATAATCTTGTAATCGGTATTTTTTATTCCGCTAATTAGTTCTGGTATTCATATATTTTTAAATGTAAACTTAACTGTCATTTCACGACGGAAAAACTTTTCCGCAATCTAGCGGTTCGATTTCGGACTTAGTTGTTGTTTATTGTGCTGCTGATACATGAATATATTATCTTTTTCTTTAAATGAATGTTTGAGGGTATTCGAATAAATTTATAAATACATGGTAGCTTTTGTTTCAACTTATTAGTGATATTTTTTTATTTAACTAATACGTATAGATATCTTAAA
Organism: Dolomedes plantarius; assembly: GCA_907164885.2. NCBI lineage: Eukaryota > Metazoa > Arthropoda > Arachnida > Araneae > Dolomedidae > Dolomedes > Dolomedes plantarius. Next base: position 248,738,899 of record OU015490.1, read on the forward strand.
GGGTATTTAATGTAATTTTATTTCCGAAAAACGTTGTCGTAGTCCAGCGGTTCGATTTCTGATTTGCATCGAAAATTGTTTATTGCTCTACGAATGCATGTATTTATTATCTTTACATGTATGTGCATGAGCAAATCCGAATAAATTAATAAATCACGTAATCGGTAGCTTTTGATTAACTTACTAGTGATATTATTTGATTATAATTGAAACTTGTAAATATCTTAAAAGGTATTTGTTTTGTCTGCTATCCGATTTGTGACTTGTATTTTAAAGTCATTCGCTGATTCGATTTTAGATTACTATCTTTTCTATATAAAAAGATGCAATTAAATTTATTTTTACTTCCAAATAAATTATTAATTCACATAATCGTTACGTTTTTTACTAATTAGTGGTACATATTCAGAACTAAAGCTTATGTATATTTTAAAAAGTATTTAATTCTAATTTTTTATTATAAAACTTATCACTTTTTTTTCATGACTTGTTGCTTTATTAAATCGTTTAGCATTTATTGGAGTACAACTGAGCCTCTACTTTCACAAGTTTGAATTTCACTGATTTAATAATTCCAACAATAATTAGTAGGACTTTTATTATATTTTTGTGCAGCACTGTTCTACTAAAATTATCAGCCATTAGAAAATAGTTCTTCTCTGCATTGCACAGTTCTTCAGCGCATTGTAGTGGACACTGCTTTGTGTTTATAAACGTCACTGCTCTCTAAATGCTACAGCATAACGCCCTGTGCGGTATGTCTCTATCAGAGTGTGTCTATTAGACTGTGCATTTTAAATCTAAGAAACGGTCTGCGTTGTTGTACAAAGTATTATTTTACGTTTTCGCGTGTGGAATATTTTTTGTATAAAGTGTTTAAAAGGTGATTAGGGGAAGGGAAGAAGCTGGAAATATTTTAGTTTTTCCTACTTAATAGGGTCTACGAATTTTGATTTGTCAAAATAAATATGTTAGAATCGAAAGGGAAATTATTTTACTTCAGCTGGATATTCCTCCTTTTTTCCCAACGCGGTGAGTGTTTCGTCCTGAGGACATTGACCCCTCCACGGTATGAATTCGTTGGCTACTTTATTACAGGAACACCGTATAGGTGAAACCCATAGTGCTCCCAATGAGGAGACAGCACGGGAACACCCATGCCTTTTCTGCGATTCAAATGGGAACCCACTATGTTGCTGTTGTTGTTGTTGTTGTTGATATTTTTGATTCTTATGCCCCCTGGCAGGAAGTTCCATAAAGGCTACGGGCTGAAGTGTGTGGCTTCGGTTTGAAATAGCACCACATAGGTCGGAGTCCGTCTTAGCTAGTTGCCATCTGTTGACGCCAATGGCTATGTTGGCAATCGCCAAACGCGCCATGAAAGAATACAAATATAGGTATCATAGTTTTTAATTCTTATGTTGGCATCGTAAACAAAAAGATATTAGAATTTGTTTGAAATCGTTTGTTGCATAAAAAAGTTTGTTTCGCTCGAACATCGTATGGTCGATGTTTCATGTATTGATTTTGTTCATACATTAGTAATTCGTTTAAGTAAATAAAACTATTAATTCGTGTGTCGTATGGTCGACAATGGTTTTAATATAATTAGTCTACAGTCCATTCGAATACAACAAATTTAGGACCAGTGCAACGTATGACATTTGGCTCATATAGTTGGTCCAAGGCATATCCTCATATAGTTGGTTCCGTCTTAGCTAGTTGCCATCTCAATTTTGACCAAGCACCCCCAGGGGCGACATCTGGGGGGGGGGATTGTACCCTTTCCCATCCCCACTAACCTTCATACAGAGGTCTACGGATTTAACGTGCCCATATCCGGCCTTGACACGGAGGTATTTAACGGCGCGTGCCGGGATTCGATCCGAGCACACTGATCACCGAAAGCCAGCACGTTACCGCAAGGCCACCTCGAGCCTACCCTCTTTGTAAATGCTAAAATGTAAATCAATTATTGTAGCCTTAACACTGTTATGCTCAAACAACTGCTCCTAAATTCCTTTGGGGGACGCAATTTATAAAACGAATCCTGTCGCAATCTGCAGAAAAGTTCAGGCTGTCTGAAAATACCATTTTTACTGGATTATCAGTATTTATGTAGCTGTTAATAGTAGACATATTTTCTCCATGGGTTAACATTGAGGTGAGCGAATCCAATAGGGTTAGTACACAGCAGCCTTGATACCTCCGTTTAACAACCGAAGGTTAGGTGATAAGATTGCATGGAACAGTTCCCAGTAAGAGGGATAACGTCAGCAATGACTGGATCTCGTGGGTGACGCCTTTATTATGGACTGCTGAGCGTAACGCGGCCGCAAGTGGTTCCGACAAGCAGGAAGAAGGATTTAGGGATGCGACATCGATGTCGATGTTTTCAAAACATCGATGTTTTAAACATCGATTTATTGAAGCCGATGTTTTTTTAACATCGATGTTTTGTGCTCGATGTTTTACGTTGTCTCGATGTTTTTTTTTAATGAAAAAGTACCGTAATAAAAAAAAATTACCACGTAGCATAATTTTCACACTCAGTAAATGTAAGTCTGAATTCTGAAAACGACGAATACAAAAGGGGGAATGATTCCTTAGCAAACAGACAAAAGGCAATTAATAACCAATGAACCAATCAGAGCGCTTGGAATGTTCCCGACACTCCAAAACCTTCCATGGGGTTTTATTTTACAAATAGTATACACACGAGTGCATCCATTTAAGTTTTTGTTTTGTTCTGGTTTTATATAAGTTGACGTTAATATTATTAGTAAGATGCCTCCCAAAAGTACCGTTTAGAAATATCTTTACAAAACCACTGACAAATTAGCGAAATGCAATATTTGCCTAAAGTCCCTCAAAACTTCTGGCAATACCACGAATTTATCTGGACATTTGAAGGCAAAACATGGCGGTATTTACAGGGAGAATTTTGAGTCATCAATGTAGCCCAGAGCAACCAAGTTTTTGTCATTTGTGCCTGCCCAATCAGAGAGTAAAATTAAATCACCCCCTCCCCCCCACGACTAACGGAAGTGACATTAATGTTAGAGATTATTAAACCAGTTTTTAAAAAAATGGATGTTCTAAAACATCGATGTTTAAAAACATCGATGGTTTTTGGGCGATGTTTTATTAGCATCGATGTTTTAATATTGAATATCGATGTTTCAAATCATCGATGTTTTGTTATCGATGTCGCATCACTAGAAGGATTGCAAATGCGGAATTACTCTAAATTTTCGCTAACTGCGGTCAACCCAGCCACAAAAGAATGGCTATGGCATACTCTGAAGGCGTCTGTCATAGCATAAGTAACCACTGCTATTAGGGTGTGCGCTATGCAGTTTTATCAGATATTTTAGCAAACGAATTGCAATTTTGCAGGTACATTATTGCAATTGTCTGAGACCTTTACGAAGTCACATGCGTGCGAGTATTCCCCCCCCCCTCTCCAAACTTGTAAGGAATTTGGATGTTATGTTCGTATAGCGCTTAAAAAATTTCCACCATTTATTTCTTCAATACCAATATGTTGTTATTTCCAATCTCCTTGGAGTAGGTGGATGGAAACAACAACATATTGGTATTGAAGAAACACCAGGCCAAGGACCTAGGTTCTCGGCGAATGGTAATAAGCAGCTTCACTTTAAGGCGAGGTACCACTAGGACTGAAGTCTGACTTGACCTCGAAGAACATCGGTCCCGTCATTTCGAACCGAGTCAAGTGACGAGACCGAAACACTTGACCCCCGCACCTCCAGAGGTAAATTTGAGAACTAATACCAATATTTAAACGGTTAGGTATTTGAATCAAATATGAGAAACGACCTTCCAAAATTTGCACATTTACACTTCTGAAGGTAAAATCCAATAAGATGGTGTGAAATGGCCTAGAATAGGTAGTCTATGATTTAGGAATTTTCAGAACACTTAATTGAATAAAGTTACGTAGTTTCGTTTTACAGTAAAAAATTTTGATGATAATGGGTTGCTAGAATTTGGATATTGTAGCCTATAATTTTCCGCGAACTTAATAACTAGACTGAGACTCAGAAAAACATTTTTTAATTAAAATTTAATGCTTATTTTTTTTTCTTTTCGGTAGAAAATTTCTTTACAACAAATTTTTAAATCTTTGTTCATCCTGTGCACGCACTAAAGTGCCAAATTTTACCTTAATTACTTGAAAATGCAGAATGGATTCGCCTTAATCATAGTATAAACGGGCAGTAGCGCTGTTTTCCAATTGGGGTATTAAACAGTCGAACCAGACGACAGACCGCAATGCCATTTCTTCCCACAGTATTACATTGTAAAAACGAAATACTGCCTCAGGTTATACAAAAAAAAACCTACCTGTTTCAGGGTGTAATGTTTCTGGGTAGAGGGTTTGCCTGTTTTGTGAATACCTCTGTTGTATCTTAACGCATTTTTGTCCAGCAATTTCATTTAAATATTTACGCAAGTCACCGACAAAGACTGAAATTTTGGAATAAAGTACGGCATTTTTATTTTCTGAAATTTGTTTTCTTTATATAGGGGTGTCCCAGATTCACAGTTCAAGTCATAAAATGTGAGGATTTGCCTGAAACTCATCAAGTCATAGTAAAGGTAGTATTCAAGTAAAGCAATAGTCAGTTGATCAAAAATTCCTCCAATATGACTTTCCTTTATCCTAAATTAGCTGTTTGCCCGGCGTTGCCCGGGTATTTTGGACATCTCAGTTTTTCTTGGTCATTTTGGACATTTTATTTTTCAGCCTTTCTCACACACCCACCCACCCCTCATGCCGACGGGGATAAACTTGGACTTAAACGGCATCGGGAGTGTCGCCATTCATCTCAGCGACCCCGAAAACCATGGATTCGACACTAATTTTGGCTTTTTTAATATCACCCCCTTCCCACCCCCACCCCTAGGAGGAGTGCTCTAAACTTGGGATTAAATGTCACTGGAACTGTCACCAATCAGCTTAGCAACCCCGAAAACTATGGATTCGATGCTATTATCGGTCATTTTGGACATTTTAATATTCCCCCACTTCTCACATCTCCATGCCGATGGGGGGGGGGCCTGAATTTAAACTACACCGAGAGTGTCACTATTCATATCAGCGACCCTGAAAAGTATGGATTCAACGCTAGTATCAGTCGTTTTCGATTATTATTACATGTTACCCCTTCTCCCCCACACCACCCCACCCCTAGGGGTGCTAAGGGTGTCTTACTCCCATAGTAATTTTTTCCAGATTGTAAGTCATGTGTATATCAAGTTTGGTTTAAATTGTTCCAGAGTTATGCTGGAACATACATCCATCCATTTATATATATACAGATTGCCATCAACCATCAACATTTGCGTGTAAAAATACGAGTTCACTCGGTACCGGTCAACAGTATTTTAAATAGACCTACTTATCCTCCTACTTATACTTCCAATTTTGCAATATACTCAAAACAGCATTTCATTTTTGCAATGTAAACTTTAAAATATGTTACACCTCAAGAGTCCATATGGAGAATTTTTTTTGAACTATATCTGAGTTTGTCAACGTCTTCAAAGTTGCTTGTGGTAAGAGAGACCTTTCAGGAACTCCCTCTCACAAGAACTGTTGTCGAGGAGTTCAAATATGATATGGTGGAGCAAAATTGCTGATGTCCCAGATTGGCCAAGGCAGAGAGCAGTCGCCTTGTTTCGACTAGTGACAGGCCATGATTGCCTATTGAAACATCTCTCCCATATAAATATCGTTTCAGAACCCTTTTGCAAGCTCTGAAATCGACGTCATGGACTTTATCCATATTCTGTCTTGCCCCGCTCTACCTCCAGCTCCAGTGTGGGAGAGATATTGGATAGCTAGGAGACTTTTGGGTTCACGGACGTTTTAGTTCTCTTTTGTTTGTTCTTGTTTTTTTTTATATATATAGGGTGTGCGGGCTAAGGGTATCCAAAATTCATGACTTATTTTTACGGAACTACCCATTAGAATTTAAAAAAGAATTGTTTAAATAGAAAGAACATCTCGCCAAGTTTTAATATCAATCATAGATTTCGATCATAGTATCAGAGATTTCGATGTGTGCACCTTTTGTAGCACGATAAACGTCTAAATGGTAATCCAGTTCTCTCCAAGTGTTTCGTAGCATATCAAGAGTTATTACACGAATTGCTTGAATGATACGTTTCTTCAACTCATCCACAGTTTCAATTTTTTGTTTATACACAACGGATTTAATGAATCCCCAAGCAGAAAAGTTTAGTAACTCCTGATATGCTACGAAACACTTGGAGAGAACTGGATTACCATTTAGACGTTAGTCGTGCTACAAAAGATGCACACATCGAAATGTATGATTCCATGATAGAAATCTATGATTGATATTAAAATTTGGTTAGATGTTCTTTCTATATAATTTTTTTTTTTAATTCTGATGGGTAGTTTCGTGAAAATAAGTCATGAATTTTGGATACTTTTAGCCCGGACATCTTGCAACCCGCAATTGGAAATAAAAAAATAAAAAAATCTGAGATTCAAAACAAAAGTTTAACAATTTCTGCTACATGACATGCGTCACCAGTCCATTAACTCAGTCATTGTTCGCTTTTCAAAGGAGTTGTTCAACCTTGATCTGTTATTTCATAAACAGAATCCCCGATGTAATACCGATAATAACGGTGCGTAGCTGCCAATTAAAAGGAAAAGGATCCTGTCTCTAAATAGCATTCTAGGTTTTGCCTTTCGACCCCTTTATGTTGAATTCCCGTTATCTGCCTTTAGTCATTGTACTTTTCAGCTGATAAGATTTCGGCGAAGGTAAAGAAACGCTTAGCAGGTTTGTTTGTTTTTTAAATACGATTGCCAGATCTGGAGTGACGTCATAAAAACATAACACAATCGCCCGTGGTAGGAAAAGAAATGTTGTGTTTTAAGAGTTTTGACATTCGGATGAGCTTATCTGTCGGATACTTCTAGTCTCTCTGAACGTCATTCCCAGGTGAGAACCCGATATAGCACTTCAGCGCGAGGCAGATTTGAATCGAAGCCTTTATTGTCATTGTGATCTTATGTTTATACAAGTATATTCATCTTGGAAAGCATTTTTAGATATCTCGTGTTATCGCCTGATTATTTTGAAATAAACCTTAGTGTAAATCGACACCTTGTGTCGAACGACAGTGTAGAGATCTTTGTCGAACACAAGCACCAACGCAGGTTAAGTTTCTTTCTCACTAAACTCTGATTAACATAGTTCTTTATTAGAATATATATGAGAATGATTGTGCTTTTAAATATTAGTTGATAGTGTTTTTTTTTTTAGTTTACATAGATTTGAGATTTGATAGTTACGTAATTACATCCTTACATTTTTCTATTTATCTGCAGTATGGCATTTTTTTTAAGTTTGCGATAAATATTGGCTAATTTCGATGATTTAATTCATGGGAAGTCACGAACTATTTAGTTATTTGTTTTAGAATCATTGCGCGATGTATGTGTAAGTATATATATATATATATATATATATATATATATATATATATATATATATATATGTGTGTGTGTGTGTGTGTGATAATAACGGCCCACCATGATATATCTAAGGCGTAATTAAAATTATCCTGTTAATAAAGCACGACCCCTTTTTCCAAAATTGCTACCTAAAAGTAAAATAAGATAATTTATCGTAGCCCTGCTGATCATTATACAGGCATGTGACGTAGCTGAACTCAATAACATCCCCAGATACGAGTGTAGGAAGTTTATGAGATTCTGAATGTCAGTCTAATGTCAAAATTCTTGAAGAGCCCTCGAACCACTCTGGATTTATGGGTCCTGTAATGTCCAAACCACACTTTACAAGAACTTTATGGACATTTATCCTGCACCCAGGTCAATAGTTCGCGGTTCTAACAAGCGCGGGATCTAGCAGTAAAGTCCCCGGCAAAACTTAAGTGGACACGTGAACTCCACGAATCTAAAGTCGCCCAAATAAAAATTAAGTAGTTTAGGCCCTCTGGCGTCAATATCGCAAAACACTCATTTACTATTTGCATGAACAGAAGATTTCTGTCTCTTCGTGTCTAACTCTCGTTGCTGTCGGACCTGCGGTCCGCTTCTGTCTTGTAATGTAATCCGCGCCCCGTCAGGCCAAGTCATGTGGCCACTGCAGCTAATGCCTTCTGATAAATAAAGCACGTCTTGGAATTTGTGTATTTCATCAATGGCTCCATGTGTGCGTTTCTCGCCTAAAGTTCGTAAGTGCTTCCCTGGATCTACACTGCGCCCGACTGCATCACACCCTCGTGCCGGCTACACCTCTCCTCCACGGCGTGACGTGATGTACGGAGCATCACACATATATATATATATATATATATATATATATATATATATATATATATATAATGTGTTATTAATCCTTAGGACGATGAAAAAAATTTAAATGTTTCCAGATTTAATGGCAATAACCCCTGCGCGTACACACACAGTAGTTTAAAAGCATGATGGGGTACGTAACTGAACCTAGGATCATTTACAGAATTTTTTAAAAATAAAATTTGAGCTAAAAAGACAACAAAAAAAAAACCCAAAACCGTAGGTCCGGTTTTGTTATATTAATCGGATAAATCTGAAACTGCAAATGAAACCATGAAATTGACAACGTTAAAGGAATATTCTTGGGCATAAGCCAAGATAGATGGGTAAAATGAAAATTCTTAATTGATTGCTATAAATAAGCTAAAGAAACAATATTAAAATGGTATTAATTGGAAATTTTTAAAAAAATTTCAGCAACATTGACGTGAAAATAACGAAAAGTATTTACGTTAATAATTTTTTTAATAGAAAATTTTCTCTTCTTAACATAATGTTTACATAACGCAACCGAAAAAAGTACTAAAAATTAGAAAGTTGGAAGAATTGGGGAAATTGCCTGATGGTTATTAGTTGATTATGATCTTTGAAGGTATTAGATTAGACTTAAGACTAGAAATTACTGTCATAACTTACTATGCAAGTTTTTATGTAAAGTAACAATGCACATTTTAGTAGGGATTTTGTTAAATATTGATTCTTACAGCCCAAAATTAAATTATCCTGCATAAGCTGATTATCGAAAACTAGTCCTTACTTGCATTAGCAATCGGTATGTTTAGCCTTTGGACTGGAAAACTTGACAGTTGTGCTCCTTAACCAATCACGTTCACTAAAATTTACATTCGTAAAATCACAAATGAGCCTAGTGAGATGTAATCATTCGTTAAATGGAGGCATAGATTCGTTACTTTATAGAAGAGTTACTTTATAGAAACTTCTATACATTACAATAGGAACTAGAAAATAGATTTGATATTTCTTATCCGTTTTGTAAGAAACATTGATATTCGTTTAATCGAATATTGCTTTTAAATTGTAGTATGGTTGGAATCGTGAAAAGATTTAACATTGTTCGTAAGTTTTGTGAGAAATGCATATTCGTTAAATAAAGAATTCCTTTGCATAAAGTTGCATACATTTCAGCAGGAGTCGGATAATTTGTCATAAGTCTTGTGAAAAACATTAATTTTCGTTAAATTGAAGGCAGCTTTACCTAAAGTTGCACGCAATTGAGTAGGGATCAGAAAATAAGTTTAATATTTCTCATCAGTTTTGTGAAAAATGTTGATATGCATTTCACTGAGGATTACTAAATATAGTTGTATGCATTTCGGTAGGAACCAGAAACTATATTTCTTGTGAATTAGGTGGTGAAATTCATTAAATCGAAGATTATTTTATGCAAAGTTTTATGCATTTCTGTTGCGAACAGAAAATAAATGTCTTTAAATTGATTCAGCAGAGGTTGATTCAGTAGATTTCATAGGAATTCAGTAAACTGAGATTCGTGAAATTGAGTCACTACTGAACATTCCCTTGTGAGATATAATGAAACAATTCATAGAACAATTCATTCCATTTCTTCCAGTTTCTACCACTGTCCTGGAAGAAACCCAACCCTGTGCCTGACAAAGGCCAAAAATACAAATTGAGGTTTTACCACTAGAATTAGTAAAATAATACACGTAGTGTAATCATTTACATACAATATAATATTGAGCCCTAATCGGATCCCGAAATCAACTATATCAGTATACATCATTTCATTTAATGCACTAAATTAACATTTCAAACAGATCTCATTAGTAAAAAATTTAACCATTTGATCCATAAACAGACCACACTTAACACATTACTAAGAGACACTTCATAAATAATTCATAAAATCTCTAATAAGGCTTTAAACAACAACAAAAAAAGGATACATTTAAATTTAAAGTATTTTAATTTACTTAATTTTCATCCTCAATTTTGAAAAAACAGTTAATAAATAGTATAAAACAAAGTTCTGAGTAATATAAGAAGAACATTAAATTTACAGATAATTTCAGAATACCAAAAGGCAGTTTTGGTTTGCCTATAATTTACATAAAAAATATGTAGAAATACACTAAGTATTCTGTCTGGGTGTATTATCGGTTCTCGTTGCTCTTGATTAGATTACGTTGAGATCGTTATGTTAATTAAATTTTATGTCATTAGACTTCAGGAGCTAACAGTTTTGTCTTTGTTTTTACAGCTTCCGGACTTCAGCGATCTGAAGAACGGGGACACTGCTTTCGAAACTCTCCAGGGCCATTGTGCGGTTATGAGCTCTGTGTCACTGACGACGGCCACCTTCACATCTAGCTCAGAGAAGCTGAGCAAAAACGACAACAATACCTCTGCGACTCTGTCCAGCAACAAGCAGCAGCAACTACTTCGCAACTTCACCCGTAGCTACAGTCTCACTAGCAGCAGTTGCAGCAACACGGAAGGCAACGCGACCTTTAAGTTGTGCTCCACAGACAGAAGGTTCTCCCTCGATGACATATTGGACGAGAAAGAAGAGGTAAGGAAAGATGGTATTCGAAAATTTCAATTCCAGTCGTGTAAGCACTACGTCACTCTGGACTCAAATTAAATCTAATCAGGTATAAGCAACTGAGTCGCACAGATCTCTAATTGATCTCATCGGGTACAAACAACTGAGTCATTCAGATATCAAATTGATCTAATGAGGTATAAACACCTGCGTCATTAAATCTCAACGTAATCTAATCAAGAGCAACGAGAACCGATAATAAACCCAGACAGAAATCTCTTCCCTGTGATTAGGGCCAGTCATACATTTTGGCACTCCACCATTACGAATTTAGCTGCAAAGATTCCAGTAAAGCTGTCGTTAGTAATCAGTAACTATAAACTAGTAATCAATCAATTAAATTTCTGATCAGTGTGAGATTGGATGTTGATTTGTACTAACTAAAGTCCAATATTCTGAATTGAAATTTCTCTTAAAATCAGTTGTCATGAGCTTATTGGAAACTAAATCCTCAGAACCATCCAAATAAATGAACGTTTTCTTTTTGACATTTCAAGCCAACCGGTACACATTTTCCAGGACGTGAGACCGGAGCGTACATCCTCCCTATCACAACTTCTGGACTTGGAATCTTCGGAGGGTGACGTGAGGGTGGAGCACAGGAGTCGGGAGTTCGTCCGACAGTCCTCCAGGACATCGTCCACAGAAACTATGTCCAGTGGTGAAAACAAGACTCGCATGTTCACTAGCAAAAAGAAGCTGATGCACGACATATCTTCTTCGCTGTCCTCCTTATCTAAGGTAAGTGGAAAGCTTAGGCTAATACTGTGCATTGTTTGACAATAAATGAGGAAAATTTAGTGAAAACAAAATGTAGATCTAACAAAAATACGAAGCATGCATTAGGGATTCTAATTTAGTAACTTCGTGTATAAACAGACCACAGTATTCCGTACTATCATAAATAATCAAAAGGAAATGGTCAAGATTAATACCTACGTGGATTAGATGTGGACAAGATTAATACCTAAGTAAAACATACGAAGTCAAAATTATCGATTTTCGGATTTTCAACTTTTCTTGACCAGATAAAAGAGATATTTCTATTGGTGAAACCCACTAAGTTGTATCTTTATTTATTTCACTTTTTTTCCAAAGTTTTGTAATCACATTAAGTACTCTAGACTAGTAGTTTGTATAGGTGAAACACACTAACCATCCTGCGGATAATAATATAAAATAAGCATATGGAAGCTAAGACTGGTTCGTAGTTAGCAAACAAAAACGCCAGTTCTACAACTTAATTTGATTTAATAATGTTAGTAACAAAGAAGATAAAAGAAAAAAATCTTTGATCAGCGTTTTCTTGAAAATGCTTTTTGACTTAGTGTGTTATGCTTTTGACCCCCACGGAGACCCCTCAAAGGGATCTGGTCCAGATCGCTTTGAAAGAACAGATCCTACTTGGCGATGATCATTTTTGATTGGTATGTAGAAAAAAATCGAACTGATAAATGAACATGAAATTATACTATTAGATGCCACCGTATATTGTCCACCTTTTGCAGGTATTTATTGATAGAATCAAAACTGAACTAAATTTTTATTTTCAGAAACGTTCACGAAGGCTTTAATGTTCAACACCAATATTGGTATTTGTTAAAGCAGACAAATAGTAATGGCTCCTAATAATATCTGAAAGTTAAATTAGATTTCTTTAAGGTCTTTCCCATTCGTTCCTGTTCTGCTACTTCTGCGACTCCGTCCCCTATTGTAGACTGTTACAGAATCCCAGCTTGCTGTAGTTCAAGATGCTGCTTCCACTTATTTGCTCATGCGGCAGAATCTTATGAACCTGGTCTAGCATTTTCTAGACCAGGGGGCTTAGCAGCAGCAGCAACAACAACAACAACGGACTTCTTTAGTTCAGAATCTTTAGAGCATTAAGCTCCTATTTCTACCCTAATACTCGTTCTAAAAAATGTCCCTGATTCTGTCATGATCCTAAATATTCGCATTCCCATTGTACGCTAAAACTTAATATTAGTGTTAAGGTTGTAGAATTCAATAGTGTTAAGATTAGATGAGTTTTTATACCCCATCTTACGTTAGCACATGAAAGAAAACAATTGTTTAGGTTTGACTGGGATTCATACTTTAAATATAATTGTGGAATAAATTAGCGAGTCTTTTAAGAATTATAAATTAGATTTTTTTTTACAAATCCTCATCTAAACCCTTTCTAAAAATTAAGAATTCTCTCTAACTACAAAAAAAAGGAGAAAAAACTATTGTTATATATATATATATATATATATATATATATATATATATATATATATATATATATCTTGCCATAATGGTTAACGCAGTGAGCTTCCACGCAGTGGGCTTGAGTTGAAATCCCGAATAACGCTTGGTCAATACCGTGTTTTCTCCCCATTGGGAGCAATGCTGGCTCACCTAAATGGTGCTCCCATAATAAAATAACCAGCAAGACCTCGCTGTGAGTAACAAAAGGCGAATCTCACAAGTGTATCCGCTTTAGAATATACATACAGTCGATTCGGGTTAATTGGACCACCGGTTAATCGGACCAAATCCTTCGGACCTAATCCCGTCTTGTAACAAAAGGCATATTCGTTTAATTGGACCATCTGGTTATTAGGACCAAAATGATCGTGTCCCGATGTGGTCCGATTAACCGGAATCGACTATATATATATATATATATATATATATATATATATATATATATATATATATATATATATATATATATATATATCAGTGGCGTAGCGAGAGGAGGACAAGGGGGTCTATTATGCCCCTGGCGCCACTCGCAGAGGGGGTCCCAAAATAACTAATTCTATATATTATATTACTATATATTTTTCGGGGGGGGGGCGCGAAAAAGGTATCGTGCCCCAAGCGCCAGTTATGCTCGCTACGTCATTGATATATATATATTACTTCTTTCACATCCCGGAGTCAATCTTGGTCAAATATAAAGTATAATGATGTCTCAGTTATCCGTTATACTAAATATGTGAATGGGCATGGATTACTTCCAAACACCGATAATGCTTTAAAAAACCCAGTAATGCTTTAAAAAATGGCCTATTCAAAGATTTTAAAAGAACTAAATTTTGTGATTTAAATAGGGTTTAATTAGAAGTAAGTAAAAGTCCTATTTTTATAAAAAAAAATACCTGTATTCATTCGTTTTTGTTTTTGTTTTTCATTTTTTCAAAATTTGATCTGGTTTTCATTCAACTACTTTGTTATTCAAAGGTAACCATTTCCAAGACGTCTTGCGCAAAATCTTCACAATCTGCGCAGAATCTGCATCAAACAGGTGTCTGTGAAAGTAGGGTAACGCATTGCCCAATGGCTCAGGTAAGGGTTTGTCTTTATATGGATATGATATACTGATTAGATATTTTTTCATGTCATTTTAACCTTTAGCTTACAGGGCCCATTTTTTTCTATTCCCTCTTAAGAACGAAAATTTCACACCACCTTTATAAGAACGACCATTAAGGAGGTTATATATGTACATATATATATATATATATATATATATATATATATATATATATATATATATATATATATATATATATATGTGTGTGTGTGTGTGTGTGTGTGTGTGTGTATAGTCGAACTCCGTTATAACGAACTTCAGGGGACCAAAGGTTTTGTTCGCTTTATCCGGTGATAAGCTATATTCGAACCGTTAAGAAAAATACTAGAGTTCACAAAATGTATAACTCATTAGTTGCAATGTGTATTCAATAATGATGTATTAAAAATGATAAAATCCACTCAAAATGATCATTAATGAACTAAATCGATTAAAATCGATTACATTAAACTGACACAATACTAATTAAATTACGTACAACAGGAAAACGGCGGGACCAAAATTTTCGTTCGTTATATCAGTGAGTTCGTTATACAGTCGAACCCCGTTATAGCAAACCCGGTATATAACGAACGAAAATTTGGCCCTTCCGCTTTCCTATTGTACGTATTTTAATTAGTATTTTGTCAGTTTAATGTAATCGATTTTAGTCGATTTAAAATTTATTACAAATTATCATTAATGAATTATCATTTTTTAATACATCGTTATTGAATACACATTGCAGCTAACGAGTCATACATTTTGTGAACTCTAGCATTTTTCTTAACGGTTCGGATATAGCGAACCACCGGATAAAGCGAACAAAAACTTTGGTCCCTTGAAGTTCGTTATAACAGGGTTCGACTGTATTCATTCTTGGGCCCGTATTCTTGGGATACATGTTATCCCACCCCGTAAGGAAAAGGTTAATTTTACTTTTACTATATCTTAGTTAAAGCTTTTGTTATGGCTTATACAATCACTTAAAGCTGCTGTGTACTAACGCTATTGGATTTGCTCATGTCTGTTAACGTATGGAGAAAATGTGTCCAAGGATTGCTGACTTGAATTGAAAGATTTTTTTTTTTAATTGTACTCTGTAATAGAGAAAGAAGTTTTACACCTTGGGGCATATTTCATTTAAAAAAATACAAATAATATTTTAAAATTTAAATTATTTAGGGAAAAAATCTGGTATAGTGTGTTATAAACGCTCCTAAATTCCTCTTGTGGACGAAATTTATAAAATGAATTTTTGTGCAATGTGCATAAAAGTTCAGGCTATCTGAAAATACCGTTTTTATTGGATTATAAATATTTATGTAGCTATAAATAAGACACATTTTCTCCATAGGTTAACATTGAGGTGAGCGAATACATTAGGGTTGGTACACAGCAGCCTTAATGAACATACTATGAAAGATTGCTATAAAAATTTAAATAACTTTTTTAAGAATATTTTTACTAAATTTTAAACTTTTATTTTATTTACTATACAAATAGTATTGATTTCAAACTTTTTTAATATTAATAAATGCTTTATATTCTTCATTAATATCAAGTATTAATATTACAAGACTAAACGAATATTTTAAAATTAAACTTAACTACTGTTAAGTTTTATGCTATCGTTAACTTCTTATATAAAAATTTATTACTGACATATAGTTTACAAAATTAATTCCACATATACGGAGTCGTCATCTTTGCTACTCAACGATGTGAAGATGTGCAAGACGTGTGTTTACAGACGGTATTATAACATTCAGCGTTAGATTGACAAATGAGATAATTTTATGTCTCTTGAAAAATCCGTCACTTTATAGTTTTTTTAAGACTAGGAATTCCACCGTTTGGACCTTTTTCGTAAACACGTTTTTGAATCTGTTCCATAAACTGTCTAGTTATCTGGAAGATTTGAAATTAGGATGTTTTTCTAATTGCGTGTCAGGGATTTTCTTCGCAATAATTCATCCTGTTAAACCAGGTCAGACAGTTTCAAAAAAATTTAAAACTGTAAAGTTTACTAAAGAGAAACTGTATAGGTATTTTTCATGATGAATCTGAAGCTAGACTAGATTAGTAGAAAGGTCTGATTTTGTTCATATTATAACAATTCAGGGATTACTGCGCCTTAACTGAGTTTCTTCTCTAGAAATCTAATTTACATAGGATGGAACTTTAATAGTGGCAACTAGGGAAAAGTAAGGCCGTCTGCACACGGAGCAACTCAAAAGAAACTGATAACCGACTCAAATCACTAACCAGTCCGTGATGAGTCGCAACCTATGTAATTGAATGGAGCCACGCACACGGCGCAACTAGTTACGGGTTTGTAACTAGTTGCGCCGTGTGCGTGGCTCCATTCAATTACATAGGTTGCGACTCATCACGGACTGGTTAGTGATTTGAGTCGGTTATCAGTTTCTTTTGAGTTGCTCCGTGTGCAGACGGGCTAAAACTTCTGTACAAAGTATACAGAAGAGATACACGGGTGGCACTTTTACCCTTCAAAGTAATACCCAGTATTGTTTAGCACCCGTTGCCAACATTCTGGAACCTGCAGGATGTCGTTGCCAGGACCTGGTCTGTCGATCCTTCGAATGAAGCGGTCTACAGCCTGCAGAATCTCTGGTGGAATCCACGGAGCGGTTCCTTCATCTTGGGGATGAGATCAAAGTCACAGGGACTTAAGCCCGGGGAATATGGGGGATGCCCCAGGGAGCAAACACATCAGCCACAGTGTGCGCACAAGCATTTCCCTTCCATCAGTACGATGCAACAAATTAGTATTTCGTACGATAGACAGATAACTAAAACATGGCTGTGCTTATTCTATCACTGTGCAGGAGTATGATGCTTTTGGTGAGAGCACATTCGCTCTGAGGTTTGGCAGGTATGTGACGTACGTGTTCTGTAAGCTGCTTTCCTGGGTTCTACTGCGTGGGGACTCTACAACATTGTTGCCACTATTAAAGTGCCATCACTCGCAGTTTCAATAAATATGGCACACCATCTGTCCAAAAGTATGGTTTACATTTTAAAACACGTTGAAGATTAACATTTGATATAAACATTTTAGTAATCAAGTGACCTATAGGCCCGTAGTAGCCTAGTGGTAGAGCTGTGGCGTAGCGAGAGGGGGGCAAGGGGGTCTATCATGCCCCGGGCGCCACTCGCAGAGGGGCGCCAAATGGTCTCCAAGACCATTGGACCATTTGGTCTCCAAGACCATACGGGGCGCCAAAAAAGTGTTATGCCCCGGGTGCCAATTATGCTCGCTACGCCACTGTGGTAGAGCGTCAGCTTTCGGCGCTGGGGGTACTCGGTCCGAATCTCGACAAGCACGATTAAATACCTCCGTGTCTAGGCCGGATATGGGCACGTTAAATCCGTAGACCGGAAAACCGCTCTATGAGGTCAGAGAGGGTAGGAAAGGGTGCGACCCCCTCCCCCCCCCCCAGATATTAAATAAAAATAAATGCGGGAGAAAATTCAAGGATTATTCTGAAAATTTAGCTAAAATTAAGAGAAAGTCCCTTTAAATGGTCAAATGATCTTTTAACAAGTCTAAATTAGAGCTTCTTCAATTAATTTTGCCTGTTTTTTTTCTGTCTTAGTGCTAAAATTTCAAATTTCCTACAGAATATTTCGTTGCATTACGCACTCCATAATTTAGTCAAAACAGTGCTTCCTCTGGTGCCTTAAAGCATTATTTCTCTGGTACAGTCTTGACTACTTCCGACTAATTTCCTCTTCACCCGACCGCCCTTTACTAAAGTCGGAAGTGAGGTGCTCTTCACTATTATAAATTTGGACAAAAGTAATTTTGAAATGTATACCATATTTTCGGACAGAGGCAGTACAATATTTTCTTGAGTGTAAGTATGATTTTGTGTTTAAAATAGCCCATTTCTTGTATAGTTAGACAAAGTTATCAAGGTACTGTCTTTTATTCTTAGTTTAGGTCTTTTAAGTTTTAATGATCGTTAAATAATTTTAAAAGATTTCATCAGTGAGTTTTTAGTGTCTTTTCAACAGATGAAGAAAAATCCGAATTTTTCTGTTTATTCACGTTCTATCTCCAGTCCATTATGTTAATAGACTGTACATAAAAAACTTAGAGCATATTTATTTGAATAACCATCTGCAACATTCTTCAACCATTATAAAATCAGTTTTTTTTTCAAAGTTAGGGGTAATGTTACTGACTGATAAACATTTTTTGGACAGTATTTCAGTTATCGCCTAATAATTTCTTTATTTTACTGACATTTCTAGCAAGCATTTCGACGTTCCAAATGCAACTCTCCTTCCAAGGGAAGCCCCAGTAGGCCTCCTCAGGTTCCTAAGCCCCCATCTGACAAACTTCAAGAAGACCTGGACTTGTTGATGAAGGGTCAGGAATCTCCAGACCTTGAGTTGGCAATGGGAAGAATTATTGCCCGAATGGACACTCTCGTTGACACTTTGAAGTCTGCCAGCTCAAGGTCAGAAAGCCTGACCGTTCTAGAATCTATGAACGACCTGATACGCAAATCGTGGGCTGTCAGCACAATAGGATATGACCTCGGATCTAGTCTTTGCAAGAGCCTTTTGAATAGAGGTACGGATAACTGAATCATAAAATTAACTTAAAAACTTAATCAGTGTTTTCTCTTTCCCCCTTTCTCTCTGTTAGTGTGTCAGCCAGTCTGTTAATTTATGTATACCTACAAGGTTTGTAGACCGCCCTGGGTCTTGAATATAGTGATTAGCTGTAGTAAGTATAAAGTGAAAGCTAAACAATTGTTGTTGTATTCTTATGACACTTTTTTACATCATATACCAGTGGCGGATGAAGCATTTTGAGGGCCCCAAGCACGATCTGTTTTCGAGGCCCCTTTGTCTAAATACTATTAATAAATATCGTTTGTTATTTAAGGTATTTTCTCACGGTCGGAAAGGGAATTTTATAGGTCATTAGGTAGCAAAAACATGTATTACGCCATTTGTCAGTAGACGAATGGCAAATTGTCTAGATAAAGATATCTGTGCCTGAAGTTCGAAAAGTGTATTTCTTTTTGAAGCTGCTAATTTTCGGAGGCCTGACAATTTCGGCCCCTGACAATTGGAAGCCCCACGCGCCCGCTTCTTGCGCCTGTGCGATAATCCGTCACTATTACGCCATTTCTTATTCGACGAACGGCAAATTGTCTAGATAAGGATGATATCTGTGCCTGAGGTTCGCAAAATGTATTTCTTTTTCAAGCTGCTAATTTTTGGAGGCCCCTGACAGTTGGAAGCCCCAAGCGCGCTTCTTGCGCCTGTACGATTATCCGCCACTATTAACGCCATTTGTCAGTCGACGAATCGCAAATTGTCTAGATAAAGATATCTGTGCCTGAGGTTCGCAAAATGTATTTCTTTTTGAAGCTGCTAATTTTCGAAGGCCCCAAACGCGCGCTTCTTGAGCCTATGCAACTTTCGCCACTCTATACGACGTTTGTTCATAAAATATATAGTTTCAAGTGAGGTTTGATTTGATTTAGAGCGCTATGGTCATTGTTTTTTTCTACACGAAGGCTAATTAGACCGGAACCTGCTACTAAAGCCAATTCTGAATATCCATGCCAAGAGTTGGATTCGAACCCACAGACTCTGGAACCGATTACCAGCGCCCTAGCCAACCAGCCTTCATTCGGCAGTTTTATGTCTGAGATAAAGGAAATGTTCATAACTTTTCTATCACATTCGTGTTTTCTGTTTACCACTTCTCTTTGGTCTTGTTGTGTATTACAGACCACTATCCTCTGGGGATTTCCTTCATTCATTCACTGTTACAAGTCGGTAGAACATATGAGTTAATGCGAAGGTTGTTCCCATTCTTTGCCTCTCCACTTCTCCAAAAGTATCCTTCACCTGCGACAAGACATGACAACGGGAATTGCCAATCGTCGAACAATGAGAAAACCCCTAGAAAAATCATTTTTTGTTTTAAAATCGGGTTTAACAACCTTGACTTTAAAAAAAATCATCAAAAGTGAACTAAGTTGTTCGTTTGAACCCTTGGATTAGCAAGATAAAAGATCGTGCGCTCATCCCATGAATGGTGAGATTTGACTTCCGCCCTAAAAGGTGACTAGTTAAAGAGTCATCTTAATGTATACGGCACATACATTAAAAATCTTTAGACAATGCATTCCATGACAGCAGGACTACTAATTTATTGAAATCTCCAAATTTATGCTGCAAGAACCCTTTAAAAATATTTTTGTAATACTGCGAAATACTCGAGTTTTAGGAGTACTGCGGTTCTTTTGAAAGTATTTCTTTTAGATAAAGTAATAATAATGTATTTCTCTCGATAGATAATTTCGCTCTTCAGATTTTTTTCAATAAAAATTGTCATTAATATCATTAAATTTCAAATGCCTTAAGGCATCATACACTCAACTCTAACTCAAGTTTCGCTGTCTTGAAATTATTATTGCTACAACTGACTAGTTAATTTTTCATTCATAGAAATTTGTCTTGCTTTGATTGATTTTCCCTTACTTTGATGGGTTTTTAAGCAATTCATTGATCTAAATCAGGGTTTTAGAAACTATGTTAAGCGGAACACTGGTGCTCCACGGAGAGTTAAGATTTTCTGCGAAACCTGGAATTCGTTTATATCCTGCAACGGCTACAAGAAATTCAACCATGTTTGAAGGATTAATGCTCTAAAATGTCTAAAAAATTAAGTATTCATGCATAGTTACAAAATACTAAATAAATAATGTTTTTCTCATTTAAATTTTATTGATTATGTGTTATTACATACACCACAAAATAAAGGTGTTCCGTTAAAATTTCAGGATTTACGAAGTGTTCCATAGCAGGAAAAGTTTGGGAAACCCTGATCTAAATAATATTGTGATCTTTAAATTGAAATTTATTACTGAAATCTTATTTAAACATCCTTGGGAATCAATACCTAATCTATACCGCACCCGGGCAAAACAGAAAAGTGACACAAGTCAAAAAATGGCAATTTTGAGGTTATGTCATTGAAAAATGTGGATTCAATGATTCTAGCTGGAGTACCTGGAGTTGCCCGGGATTTTAAGAACGTTTGTTTACCAAAATCAATTTAAAAACTAAACAAAGAGTATAAA
Organism: Dolomedes plantarius; assembly: GCA_907164885.2. Taxonomy (NCBI): domain Eukaryota; kingdom Metazoa; phylum Arthropoda; class Arachnida; order Araneae; family Dolomedidae; genus Dolomedes; species Dolomedes plantarius. Next base: position 248,760,366 of record OU015490.1, read on the forward strand.
ATCTATCATCTACACTTAAAGTTCTTGTATGAAGTGCCCCAACGTGCACAAAAAGCGACACATCTCTATCTAGCAATTTACCACCTGAGGGCAGTTGTGTCAGTTTTATTGTAGGCTAGTTCAAGCTTTATAGTATTCTTTAAGTTGATTTTTCCCAGATGCTGCAATTTTTAGTTGTGTCACTTTTGTTTCAGTTGATGAGTGCTTAAGCCGTGTTCACGTAGCAATATATCTTTTCAGGTGTCCTGGACATTCTTCTCAAAAACTTTACCTCCGATGACGACATCGTTCGTTTTGAGAGCGCCCGCTTGCTAGAACAAGCCCTCACAACAGAAAATAGAGCCTATATTGTCGAAAACGGCTTGGCGATAGTGGTTAAAGTGGCTTGCGAATGCGCGCGAAACTGCACCGTCGAGCGTTCCAGGATCGGTGTGGGCATTCTGGAACATCTCTTCAAGAATTCAGAGGACGTTTGCCATGATGTGATCAGAATGGGAGGACTGTGTTCCATCCTCTACGTCTGCAGAAGCAGCGATGTGGAGACGCTTAGACACTGTGCGGCAGCTTTGGCGAATCTTTCCCTGCATGGTGGACCTGAGAATCAAGAGGCCATGATACAACATAAGGTAACATTATGAGCTATTTCACATTTGCTTCTTATATTTTAATATGTAAGCAATAAATATTTGAAAGATTACCTGTAGCTTGACACTTGTCATCTGTCAATATTGATATAGAAATTCTGAGTTATTCATTTCGTTTTTCGCCAAACTTTATTGAACTATCAGCCAGATTCATTGGAAAATGATCTAATACAGCCCTTGTAAGGGTAATAATTCTCGTTTCCGATCTTTGACGAAAGAGTCGAGTCTGGGTGTAATCATCCTAATTTTGTTTCAACATACATTGTTCTTTAGTTGCAATTATGTTAATTACTGGGGGTAGAAAGAGTTAGTTTCTGCACGATTCTCATAATGTGTATATATGTACGTATATATCTACATGCAAGCATGTGAGTGTGGTTTGTATGTGTGTATATACATATGTATGCACACAAGTACACATGTCTTTTTCGCTATATCCGAAGGCAGGCAGTACCTTGCTCATTTTCTTTTCTAGGAGAATATTTATGTAAAAGCTACGTATATTTTTTGCTTCCTCAGTTTTAGAACTTGTTATATGACGAAAATAAAATTTAAACAATATCAGTCACCCTTAAAAGTGCAGGACTTATTTTATTATTTAAACTACTTGATTATGGGCATTCGTTGTATTTCATACCTGATCTATCAGAATTATAACAGAATTTTTTTTATAATTTTAACACCTATTTTACCTTTTAAATCTTCATAGAGAATCAATCCTTTAAAAAAAATTTCATAATGATGATCAAAATTTACTGAAAATTTTTATACCGATAAAATTCTCTCCATCTATACTGTTGCTTTAAACTTTTTTTTTAATTTCAAATGGAAAGAGGCTAAAAAAAGATGAAAAGAAAATACATAAAGAAATTAGAACAACAACAACAAAACCCCGTTAAATTGGCATTAGCCATTAGACTCCATAAGCTTCCCAGTAACGACCTTTAAAGTAAACGTAGCATTTAAGTTTGTTTTTAACTAAGCGTAGCTCTAAAGGTAATATGAATATTAAATATGTGGAATTCCTTTAGTTTCTTATGAGTGCAATTATGTTTCTTAAATTTTCTACACAGATTCAGAATATATGTTTGCGATACATGAAGGTAAGACTTTAATTATATTCCAAATATTGTTGTAATATTTCACTTGGTTTTACCTTCCAGTCGTCATATTTTCTTTTCAAAGCGCTATAAAGTTGTAGGCATATTCTTTAGAGTGCTTAGTTTATAGTGCTAGTTTTTCTTCCTCGTCAAGAAAAAAAATTGTTAGTTGTCAGCAGAAAATATGTGCATAAAAATTGCTTCTTAAAAGATCATAATGATACCACAGTTGGAATGTTGATTCACAAATGAGTCGCTCCTTTTCAGAAAGACTGTTTTAAATCATAAATTCATTCAGTCTAAAGAGAGTGCAGAAAAAAATTACCCACTAAATCATCGCAATGATAATACAATTGGAATGTTGATCTAGAAGTGAGTCGCACCTTTTCAGAAAGACTGCTTTAAATCACAAATTTATTCAGTCTAAAGAGGGTGCCGAAAAAAATTACCTACTAAATGATCGCAATGATACCACAATTGGAATGTTGATCTACAAGTGAGTCGCTCCTTTTCAGAAAGACTGTTTCAAATCATAAATTTATTCATTCTAAAGTATAGGCATAAAAAAATTACCTACTAAAAGATCGTAATGATACCACAATTGAAATGTTTATCTACAGGTGAATCGCTCTTTTCCAGATAGATTGTTTTAAATCACAAATTTATTTAGTCTAAAGAGCGTGCAAAAAAATTACTGACTAAGTGATTTCAATGATACCGGAATTGGAATGTTGATCTACAAGTGAGTCACTCCTATCCAGAAAAACTGTTTTAAATCATAAATTTAGTCTTTGATAATCTTCCTTTTAAAACTATAGTAACTGATTCAGCCAAATTCTAATGCTAATAGCACTAGAAGGCTGAAGAGTCAACATACAAAAAGTTGTTTTTCCATTGACGGAGGGCAGATTTTTGGACGGCCTTCGGTTAACGGAAAATTTTCGAGGGAATTGAAGAAACTTGGCTTAGCATTTTGTTAATTTTTTTCCGTGCATCTCTAGCAATTTTTTTTTAATTCGAAGAAGTCAAAACAAAGTTTAAATTAAATAATCAAAGTATGTACTTCGAATTATATTTTACAAAATTGTAGATGTTAAGTAATGGAAATGATGTCGACCCTCATGGGTTAAAGTTTTGCGATTGGAATGTTTGCGAGTTTTCTGTTGATTGTCAAACAAGACTTTTTAAGAGTTTTTCACTATACCGGTAATTATTTTACAATTTTTGTAAAATGATTAATATTTAATTAGTTTACCAATATTTTAATTACTTCAATATTTTACAATTTTGTATATAATAAATTTTTACCGTTCATTATTTTACAACAAGATTTTTTTAAATTCTTGCAATTTTTTTAAATGTACTACGTATCATTTTAAAGGTTTTACGTATTACCAAAACAAAAAAAAAGTAAAACGATGTGTTTAATACAAAATTTCTGACTAAAACTTTCCAGTAAGATATAAAAATTTCCATTTCCTAAGGTAAGAGTACCTTTGATTTCATCAGACATAATCTAACAAAGAAGATAAATTACCTGTGAAGCTTCACTTGCTTCCCAACATGTGACATCAACATGTTTGTTCCTGTTCTGTGAACGAGAAGTTTATTTCCAAGGTGTCTGAAGATTTGGCAATACCTTTCTTATCTTTTCTTACAGGCACCTGAATGGCTATTCCCGTTAGCGTTCAACACCGATGATAACATCAAGTACTATGCCTGCCTGGCTATTGCAGCTCTGGTTGCGAACAAGGAGATAGAAGCTGCGGTTTTGAGATCGGGTACCTTAGAACTTGTGGAACCTTTTGTGACTTCTCACACGCCGGATGAATTCGCCAACAGCACGGTCGCGCACGTACATGGCCAGTCCAAGAGCTGGCTGCACAAGCTGGTTCCTGTACTTAACAGCAAGCGAGAGGAGGCTAGGAGTCTGGCAGCGTTTCACTTCGCCATGGAAGCTGGTATTAAGAAGAGACAAGGAAATACGAATGTAAGTGATAAACAGTAGCTCTTATCTTGTATTAAGAACCTCTAAACTGAGGCATAGATGTAGCAACTAGTGAAGTTACGTGTATTTGAGTTCAGGTATACAAAATATTCCGCTTTCAATGGAATATTGACGCTTGACAACTTTTCATTTGCTATCTAATTATGATCACGAAAATAGAGACAGTTTTCTTAATCATAACAATTGTATTTACAGTTTATTAAAATAAATAGCTGTTAATGCAACTGCTAAAAATACTCAGCTTTTGTTTTGTCCGTGTTTGTAAATTTTATATCATTCTTAATCATTCTATAAAACAAGATAACGCCTAAAATACCTTGTCTGCCTTTTCTTATTTTAGTCCTGTCTATTTCTCTGAAACCGCTTCCAAATTCCCGATCTGAATTTGATTCGGTACTGCGTACTTCTTGTACATATTCTTTGTATGCTTCGAACTCGGAGTCTTACAATCAAGTATCATCCATTCGGGGAGGAATACTTTTCAGCCCACCATCGCCCAAAATATCCTAGTTGACCTTTTGTCCCGGTGAAAACCTCGAGTAGCTTTCATGAAGTTCAGTAAAAGTTGGCGAAACTTAAGTATTAATAAAATTAAACTTATTCTTGGAGATGCTTTCATTAAGGCAGTAGTAAATGTCTCTACGTTTAGTGTTCACATTCAAGAATTTGAAGGCTTAATTTGCTTGAGCTCAAATAGGCAATGTCAGCATGAAGTTCTACTCCCAACTAGGATTTCACTGTATGCGAAATTCTTGCCCTCCTCCCTATTTCCAGATGAACTACGAATTGATAAATTAATTCTAGTAAGTGAAAATAGTTTTTATCTTTCACCCGATATCTTATAAAACGCAAATTCAAACGGTGAATTTATCCTTCGGTTGAATGCTCCAGTTGAACATGTAGTTTGAACAATAGGTTTGTTTTTGAACATAAGTAACTGAATATTATCTTTGATGAACGTTTTCCTTGGGCAGATATTCCATGAAATCGGAGTTGTGAATGCATTAAAAAAAGTTGCCAGTTCTCCCAATGCCATTGCCTCCAAGTACGCAGCCCAGGCGTTGCAGCTGATAGGAGAGCAGGTACCTCACAAGCTCTCTCAACAGGTGCCTCTGTGGACAGTGGAAGACGTCGTTGAATGGGTTAAGCAGGTAAATATGAAATCAGATGCTGTACATTTTACTCTCAGATCGGTAGTTTTACTCTCAGATCAGTAATTTTACTCTCAGATCGGGCTGACACAAATGACAAAAACTTGGTTGCTAGAGTCAGCGCATATCGCAGAATTTCCATGACACATTTTATTACTTTTACCAGAAAATTGAGGAAGAAATTATTGCAATTTATTAACAAATCTTTTATTTTCAAATTAAATAATACAAAAGAAAATTACATATATTTACACCAATTTGAAGTACTGGTGCAAAACCAACGTATGGGGGAAAACTGAACACGCTTATTTTTTTTTTTTTTTTTTACTGTAAATAGCAATTATTGGGGCTATTGGGGCATATAATTATTATTCATTGGTTGTTCATTGCCATTTGTCTCTAATCGTTCCCCCTTTTGTATTCGTCCTTTTCAGAATTCAGACTTACATTTACTGAGTGGGAAAATTATGCTACGTGGTTAATTTTTTTTTATTATGGTACATTTTCATTTTAAAAAAACATCGAGACAACGTAAAACATCGAGCACAAAACATCGATGTTAAAAAAAATCGGCTTCAATAAATCGATGTTTAAAACATCGACATCGAATCCCTATTTTACAGCTGTCAGTAATAGTAGAGCCTAGCGTTTCTTTTCCACTCAATAGTAAATTTAGTTTTTGGCAATTAGATAAAAAAAAACATTCAGTAGTGAAATAATGTTAATTAGTTAAAAATATGCAACTTTTTTGATTAAACACTGACATGTTGTATGCAGGCTGCCTTTTAAATCTCAATGGGGGCGATCTGGTGTAGTTTGTGTCATTATAATTTTATCTGCTTAAAAAAGGCGAGCATACGAACAGAATACGTTTACTTGCATTTCCTATTGTATAATCCAGTGCAATGACTGGTCGCCATATATTCTTTCTTAGATATTCAAAACGAGGAAAACTGTATTCACGTTCATATCATTTAGCCAACCAAAAATGGCGCACGGAGTTGATAGAATTGTTCATCGTTCTCTTTCAATAACCTTCGGCCATTCAGCCAAGGGAGAGCAAGGGTTAATTTTTGGTTAATTTTAAGACTATCTGGTGTTGTATGATATAGAGGTGGGTAATACAAGCACATTTTGGGGACTATTTCATCCATCGGCATTTGAAGATTTCATCCGTCGGCATTTTTCCTCGTTGAAGTTTAAGAGGGGGGCTTAAAATTGCAATTTTACTGTACTCCATTTCATTTGGGCTACGGAATTTGTGATATTCAGTGAAAGGTACTGAAGAATAACGTCGAGATTCTAATAATTTGGGAAAATATTCTAATAATTTGGGATTCGTTACAAAAGTAGCTTTTCCTTCACGAAAATAACTCTTTAACAATATAAGTATTACATTGCAAAAGCTGCGTTTTCCTTTGTAAGTTTAATTCCTCTCCTGAAAACCTGGATCTTACTTTTATCTAAAAAGGTTGCCTTTCAACCAAATAGCTACTAACGAAATTTCTGTCTTTCATTTCAGATTGGATTCAGTCGGTACAGCCAAGAGTTCTTGAACAGTCGTGTTGATGGCGATCTGCTTCTGCAGCTATCTGAAAAATCGCTCGCGGATGACATTGGAATAACCAATGGAATTTTACGAAAAAGGTAAATGAGTAGTCTTTTGAAAGTTGCTCCCCAAGTAACACACATCGTTGGCCCAAAAGCAAATTTTCGTTACAACGTTGGGGAATGGGTGTCGTTGGTATATCTTCCAGAAACAATTATTATGGGCCAACAGCAAAATGTTTATGCTGGGCCAACATATATAAAATGTTGTTGTCCCACCTGAAAATGAGAGTTGAACTGCTCTTCCAACGGTTGGGCCAACTAACAGCCAACCGTTATTTCAACATGACCCCAACGGCCAAATCAAAGTGTTGTCCAACTGTACTAAATAAGGTTGCCCAACAAATTTCGAACGGTCTTGTGTTACTTGGGTCGTGTTTTATATAATTCTTTTTCAGCGTTTGCATTTAGTATATACGAGAGTTCTTATGATGAACTTTTATCAACGCACTTGAATGCAGATATACAAAAGTTTACGAAAGCATACAAATACATATTTCGATTTGTTAAAATTTTTTTTCTTCGAGTTTAAAGAAAAGATCGATATCCAGGTATAAAATTTTGAATTGAATTTACGAATGAGAAAACATGGATTAATTTTAATAATCATAGTTTGTGATTATTCAAATGTTTAAAAACCATTGAGTACCTAAGATTTCTACTTGGATGTTTATAAAGATTTATTTAACTAAGGGTTTTTGTTAACAACACTGACTTTATTTAGATTTCATGCTGCAGGTTTTTCAATTAGTTTCTACTATTTTTTTCGGTATCTTCGTAGAAACTATTTTTTTTTTCCGAACTAAAAGCTTAAAACACTAATTTTTAATACTTAAATTCGACTTTTACTCATGAATCTAGGAATTGCTTTTAGTTTTAGTTTAGTTAATGAGACAATCCAGTGATCATGATAAAATTCCTTAAAATTATTTGGATCTCTCAGAATGGCTAAAAGTTTTTAAGTCATAATTTAAAAAAAAAAATATTTACATCCAAATTATTAGGAAGTTACTAAACATTAACATACGTACCTCAGGATCGTTTACACTCATATAAAAAATCGTAAAATAACTGCTTTTTAGTTGTCGTAGATTTTGTGGTGGGACTGATCTTTTACATTAGTGTATTTTCCCAAGTCTATTCATGCAAATATACGATTAAGTCTTAGAAAATAAACATACGAGTAGCATGGCCTATGACTAAAAAGAAAAATGTATAATCTGTAGTTTTTGGAAGACAGGCTGCGTCTACATAGACACCGCAATGACAAAAAAAAGACTTGAAATTCATCAGAAATGTCGCAACAGAGGATAAATCATGTCATCAAAAATTAGGAATCTTTTCGTCAACTGTATTATAGACGACCTAGTTTATTTAGTTGTATGCCTCTCAAGAACCCTGTCTTAAAAGTTAAGACAACCTTGTACGTCAAAAGAAACATGTGCTAAACCTACGAGCATATTGTACTCCTAGGATTAATCAATTATTTCTTTTATTCCATTCATTGAAACGAACCAGACTTGAACTGTCACCCTACGCTTTGAACGAGAAGTTAATGTCATTGTTTTTCATCATCTTAACCATAGGGAGGAAAACAGCCTATTTGAATGAATGATCTCTCGTGCCACGTTCATTGTAACACATCAAACTGAAATTCTGTCTTCAATTATTCTGTCTTAAGGGGGTTCCTGACACAAAATCGTTCAAATTTTCGAACAAATTTTTATTGCATTAAAAATTTCTGTGTTCTTTTACGCTTAAAATGACGTTTAAATCATGTTTCTATCTTATTTAGAACAGGAGAAATTATTTTTTTTTTCAACATTCTAATAGTAGCCAATCGTTCTTTAAACCTGTAAATGCGTTTTTCTGCATGATGGGGTTTTTCACCATTTCTCGTCTTTAAATTGTTATAAGTCAAGAACCGTTAAAGAAAAATGGTTGAAACTTGGAACATGTCTTTTTCAACTATTTTACTTTAATTTTGATTCAGCGAATTTGAAAATAATATTTTCTTTTGAAAATATGATTTTTTAAATATAAGTTACATCCTTTTTTGTAATTTTTAATCTAAATATTTTTAATTTTTTTTAAATTAATATTTTAAAAAAATGCTAATTCACAATCAAAACTTATATATTTCTGTTTAATTAAATGAAAAAAGTTTGAAATTCGACAAATAATATTTCAAGTTATAACAATTTTAAATTACCCCACTTTTTAAAAACTTTCAAATTTTAAAATTTTTTAAAAACTTTTCGAGAAGTTTTATGGTGTGATTTTGTTTACAAATTATATGGTTAACCATCACAAAAAATTTAAAATTTTAACTCAATAAATAAAAATTTTTTTAAATGTGTCCCGGACCCCTTAACTTCTATCTTAAACTCCGCCCCATGGTGTAGAGTTGGAATGACGGGGTAGGTGCTGCAGAGTCTATTCAGCAAACCGCAAAATTTAACATGTACTCAGATAAGCCGAAGGCCGGATAACAGTGGTTTATCTACCTAAAATTACGAAACATTGTGTTTTATAAATCGCGTAAAATCTGGTAAGGACCATTGGTTGTATTAGCTGTAAGCATTTCCAGTTTCTGAAGACTGTTAGCCCGTCTGCACACAGAGCAACTCAAAAGAAACTTACTGACTCAAATCACAAACCAATCCGTGATGAGTCGCAACCTATGTAATTGAATGGAGCCACGCACACGCCGCAACTGGTTACAAACCCGTCGGACGGGTTTGTAACCAGTTGCGCGAATGGAGTTGCGAATGGAGTTGCTCCAATTGATTGGAGCAACTCCATTCAATATAGGTTGCGACTCATCACGGACTGGTTTGTGATTTGAGTCAGTTATCAGTTTCTTTTGAGTTGCTCCGTGTGCGGACGGCCTAAATCCCATTATCTCGCCGTATTGACGATATCTCTTTGGGCGCAGGTTCTTACGCGAGCTGAACCAGCTGAAACGTCTAGCTGACTACTCTTCCTGCGATACGTCCTCCTTGGGAGCTCTGCTCCAGAGCCTGGGTTCCGAGTTCTGCCAGTATACCTACCAGATGTTGCTGAGTGGCGTCCACATGGGTAACATTCGAGACCTCACTCACGAACAGCTTCTGGAGGAATGTGGGATTACGAACAGCATTCACAGGTCGAGAGTCATGCAGGCGGTCAAAAGTGAGTACTTAATTTTTTCAGGACTCATTTGGAAACGCACCTGCCTCTTTAGTTCCAAGTTAAGAGGTCAGTCAGGTCGATATTATGGAATTCCAAAGAGGGTGCCATTAGACATTCCGTTTCTTTCAAACATGTATAATATTCAGCGTAATTGTTACGTATATTCTTGTAGTTTTAATTCTATGCTTGCACAGTATTTTGCGATGTTATTGCTGTCTTAACTATATTTTTTTACTATAATTTCCTGTTTCGTGCAGCATATGTACGAATGAATTTTCGTCATGATGCTATAAATCAACCAATTTGTGCTATCCCCCAAAATCAAATTATCTAGATTTAAAAATGATAAATTTCTGTATTTAAAGCTAGATTTAAATCTTATCAACTTAAGTATCGAAAACGATCCCTTATTTTTTTTCCTTAATACTTAAACTATCATTAAGGATAAGTAATTTTCGAATTTACGAAATAGATGCGAATAAATGCGAAATTTGCCTATATGAGCGAATAAATGCGAAAATTATTTTTATGCTACTTTACGGTGACAACTCAGTGATAAACGGCTTTTTAAGCGAAATTAGGTAATAATAGTAATAATTAACATAATTGCTTAACTAAGACCATCCGGGGTTATTTAACTGAGAAATCTAGCTCTCCTTCGGATTTGCTCCAAATTTCACACGGACAGTTTGTCATACCGGAGTCGAACCTAAAAATCCTACTGTAAAAATCAACCATCAAGTTTTGTGGAACAATTTAGTAGATTTAAGAACGTCTCTTGAGCGCCAAAGTCATTGAATGGTATTTCAGCTACTACAGCAGTCAACAAGGAGACTCCTGTTGATGTTATGCAGATTTTAATTGCAACGAAATGCTGCTACCTTAACTTTGCAAAGGCAGGCAGCAGCTATACAAAGCCTCTATAGTCCTGTTAACAGAGTAGATGCTGAGATATTTTAGTATGTAGAACATAGTAATTAATGACAAAAGGCAAAGACTTAAGGAACATAATGTAGAGACTAATACAATGTTATCTTTTAACTAAGAATTTTGATACTTACCTATCCAAGTGAGTAAAATTGTAATTTCTTTTAATAAATACTAAATTTTTGAATTTTTTTTTTGCGAATAAATGCGAAATTTTAATATATTGTATATTATTTTGCGAAATTTTAATATTTTTATGCGAAATTTACGTATTCCTAACTATCATCTATTCATGGTTCTACCGCTCCTGGAGCAAAATTTGAACATATCATTTTCGACTATTCTTACTTGAGTGCCCGGAGCCATCCTAAAAAAAGTCTTGCCAGACATCCACGTGAAAATGAGTAGCGGTAACTCAGTGTTTCATTTCTCTTCACCGATTATGATACGAGATACAATGTTAATATCATTTTGAAGTCTGATACCAAAGCATCGTGACATTACGCATTTTTTAACTCCTTAAGAATCAAGAGGATTTGAGAACAGTATGAGGCTTTTATTTTTCATCAAAAGTTATCCTGTTGAACATGTTCTAATAACTATTGAGTCGTAAAGAAAGGAAAACCACGAGGGTTGTTCTGGGAAAATCTTGAAGGACGTGCAAACAGATGAGACTTGGTTTCTTCCCAGTGTGTTGCGTTTACAGGCTGCACAAGTCAGCAACATAATTCACGCATGGGGCACTACAATATTCGCTAAATTTCACTTGAAAGAGCATTTTTATAATAATAAACTGTGAAAGGTATACAAAAGAGAAGAATCTTAAACCTAAAACAAACATTCAATGCGACTGATCACATTGAAGATTACAGCTCGTATGAGGATTCACCAAGTCTTCAACTTCGACAGCGGAAAAATCAATGTCTGATTCCATGCCAGTCATTTGATTAATATCGTGCCTGTCCACGAAAATAGAAGTAAATAGTTCACTATTATACTCAGTGCTCTTCATTTTGTAGTTTATAGAAATACGGTTAGTGGCATCATAACGTTTTTGCGTAGGTACTAAAGGCACTGATTGAAACAAATGAGAAGATTAGTTTCTGCTGGCTTCGCAATTCCAAATTTCGCATTTCGAATTTCCAAAATACGATTTCGACGATGGGTAGAGAAAGTAATTCAGATTTATGCTGTGAAAGTAATTTAGAAATCTACATCCTGGGTAAAAAAAACGCTATAATACTCTCTATAAATATCAACAATTACTGCTTATGTTTTGAAAAGGTGCAGAAGTTTATTATAATCAAAGATTGCAAAGCAATAAACTGTAGCAAGTCTAACAAGTCTGCTTTTTTTTTTCCTTTTCAGCTGCTAACTGCAACCGCAATGATTTTGAGTCCGAAGGTTTAAATCCTAAGTGCCTTGATGTGTTCATCAGCTACAGAAGATCTAACGGTTCCCAGTTAGCTAGGTAAGCTTCACTTATGATCTTTACGTTGTTATACGACCTTCTATTTTAAATGTTTGCGTACCTCTGCTTTGATCTACAAGATCATAACTTTCTATCATACGTGCCCCTAATGTCTAACGAAATAGTTGTCAAGGCCAGTTAACTCAAACTTGTCACAAATGGTGTATGAACATGTAGGTTGCATTTTAGTTTTGATTAATTTAGTCCTTGAATCCATTCCTCTATTTTCCATTAAGTCTGATGTGTAGTAACCCTAATGGATTCGTTTAACTCAATGTTAACCTATTGAGAAAATATGTCTACTCTTGACAGCTACATAAATGCTGATAATCCAATAAAAATGGCATTTTCAGATCGCCTGAACTTTTCTGCATCTTGCAACACGATTCATTTTATAAATTTCGTCTACCAAGAGAATTTATTATCGTTTAAAACACACTAGACCAGATTTCCCCCCCCCCCCGAAAAATTTAAATTTTTAAATATTTGCATTTAAAAAAAACCAAAGGCCCCATGGTGTAAAATTTCTTTTTCTATTACGGACTACAATTTTAAAAAAATCTTTCAATCCAAGTCGGCAATCGTTGGACACATTTTCTCCATAGTTTAATATTGAGGTGAGCGAATCCAATAGGGTTAGTACACAACAACAGCCAACACTTGTTTCATAGGTTACTTTTCCAGTCTTCATGACATAGGACATGGTTCTCTGACATAGATTTGAAGCTATTCTAATGCTAAATATCTTTCATTTATACCTTTATTAGATTTTCAGCCGGTTTTTTCAAATTTTTGAAATGTTTAAATTGCAACTATGTGTGCAGAGTCGCATTGGTAACGTCCGGAACTTCTGTAATGTGTCGTGTGTGTGTGTGTATGTATATATATATATATATAATATCACATATGCACTTCACTTACTCATGCTCGTAAAAAGGGTTAATTCATGACTGTATATGAGTAATTCATATATACTCCTACAGATGTTACTCATATTATATTGATAATACATATATTGACTCATACATTCAGTCACATTAACTCATACATTCACTTACTCATACACTTCACTTACTCTTACTCGTAAAAAGGGTTAATTCATGACTGTATATGGGTAATTCATATTTACTCATACAGATGTTGCTCATATTATATTGATAATGCTCGGTTAAATAAGCATACAATCAGTTGAAATTTGTGGACATGTTAGTTTTTGAAGAAAATATTTTAAGAATATATCTGTGCTATAATGATAATGTTACTGACGTTTAATTACCAATGTTTTGTTTCAGTTTGTTGAAAGTACATCTGCAGCTCAGGAATTTTTCGGTGTTCATTGACGTAGAGCGACTGGAGGCCGGAAAATTCGACAACAACCTACTGAACAGTGTTCGCCAGGCTCGGCATTTCCTACTTGTCCTAACCGCCAACTCACTGGATCGGTGTATTGGAGACACTGACTGCAAAGACTGGGTCCACAGAGTAAGTAGTTTGCAAAATTTAAAGAGATTCTCATCTGAACTTAAACTATGTATCGTAGCACCTTTATACACCTCAGTTGTCATTACCCTTCCCTCACTTTTCTGGACACTGTTTTCCATAAAATTGGATTCTTTAAAGTTATTTCAGTTTAGGGAAATATTTAGTGCACTGTTCATCTGTTCATCCCAATACACAGACAACCATACCTCAACTATACCTCATCCCTCAGTGGGGTATTTTATTAAATGTAATTAAAATATTCATCTCTCATATGTTCATAGAAGTTAGAGCTATACTTGGTAATTTTTTATGTACTCTTCACCATGAAATAAGCAGAGGACATGCATAAAACTAATATTCTCTCAAGGCAAAATAATTTTACTCTTGCATATTTGTTCATCTACAACAGCAACGTAAAAAGGGTTGATTCATGAACCGTACAAACATGGCTTGTTCATCCCTTAATATATTCACTTTTATATTCTGTATTTCCAGTCAAGGAGAGGGTGGGGCAATCTGCTATGTGGGATGGGAAATAGGAATAAGTATATAAAATTATCGAATAGTCAACAAACTGGACAGAAGATGACCCAGGAGCTATCCCCGGCATGGAAATTCGGGTCTTCTAAAGTTTACCACAATAAAACACAACGGACCTGTGCCCTCCTTCAGCAAGTTTTTTTCTGCCTACGGCACTGTACCATCACCCGTAAAATTACTGAATAGTTTAATATATTGGACTAAACTAATCTCTGGTAAGATCATTTGATTTCGTACTGTAAAAGCCAAGTGAAGGGCGAAACATTTCACAGTTGCTGATTGAACATTCGGAGGATGCTGGCAAATTGTACACTGATTCCCGTTTTAGTTTCTGAAATGTACACTTATCGTAAAGAAATTAGCTTGATCATCTGTTCGATTATGCTTTACTGAATGTTTTTTTTTATTTCCAGGAAATCGTAGAAGCCCTCAAAAGCCAATGTAACATCATTCCTATTCTGGATAACTTCCAGTGGCCTGAGCCAGAATCTTTGCCAGAAGACATGAGAGCCATCAGCTACTTCAATGGTGTTAGGTATGAATCAGTCAAATCTCTTTTAATTCTTCTAAAAGCTATATTGTCTTTATCCGGAGTTAATATTCGAAATCTCCTGTTTAACTTGTAGATATTTTCACTGATTGCCAGTAATAATGCTAGGAAATATCCATTGTTTTATTTTTTAAATTTGTTATTTCTGTCAGGAAGGTCCTAGATAATCTCTTAGTTGATTCCCTCACACACACACCTATCATTGGTACAATTGGAGATGTCCTGGCACTCCCTTTTTCCTGAATTGCGATAGAAGCTCCAGAACTTCACTATCTAGGCCTGCTAGTGGACACCTCGGGAGTCTCTTTTGACGGGGGAAGCAAGGTCTTTTCCATCTGCACTAAGTGCGGCAGGCCTCCCCCTAGCACATTTTGGAGTGTCAGGACCTTACCAGAGAAGATCTCGTAACAAATCATCTTCTCGTCCTTGACTTTGCCCGAGTCAGCAACCTCATGGATCTCATCTGAATTTATATGCTGATGCCACAGGATTGGAAACAACAACAAACAACTAAATTACCCTTTTACAAAAAGCGCAATAACGATTAGTGAAATTAGTTGTCTCTTTTTAAGGAATAAAAGTTAGTTAAACTTTTAACGCTTAACTAACTAGTTATAGCCCTCCATTTTTGCATTTATTTCATTACTACGAACTCATTCTGAGCTTTTTAATATTCGTAGAAAAACGTGTTTAACGTAATTTGTCAATTCAATATAAACTACGTAAATTTCTGATGCATGTTAACTTAGAAGAGTGACTTATCTTCCAGGTGGATCCACGATTATCAAGACGCATGCGTAGACAAACTGGAGAGGTTCATGAGGGGCGAAATGAACGTCCGGACAGACGGACCCATCGGGAGGCACTTAGGGATGGGAGGATCTGGTACACCGGGAACACCGGGGTCCTTGCCCCGCATGTTACCCCACAATTCCTACCACCGAAGCAACAGCAATGACAGTGATAACAATAGTAGGTGAACACCAGGCAGGAGTATTATTACCATTGTGATCTTTGTCTACTCAGCAGCACGCTGGTGCATTTCTGGAAGATAACATTCGACCTCGACAAAACGTTTTATGAGTGGTGATGTGCACTACATCTTTCGACCAGATGTACCACTGTTGGGAACAAGAGAAGCATTTCTGAAGACAATGGATGCGGTTCTCCGTCCGGGATTGCAAAGCTGTGTAGAGGTTCATGCTGAGGAAATGTTTCCGAGGATGGCATTTTGGAATTGGCGTGTTGGAATTGATTAACAGTTTTCCGGAGCTTAGGCCTTGTGGTGGGAATCCATTTGTGGTAATGACCCTTCCGGGTACCTCCGGCTAACGTTATATTCAGTATTGTCCGACTATGGATGTATACGAGTAACTCGGGCTCTAGGCCTCTTGAGTTTTTGAAAAAATTTCCGAGGATACACCTTATAAAATAATTCTAGCTATTGCAAAGTTACTTATAAAAAAAAAAGTTGCAATCTGCTTAAAAGTTAAATCTTAACCTCTGCTTCTCACTCTAATACTGTTGGATTAATGATTAAGTGTTATAACTGAAATTAAGTGCATAAGTCTGATACAGCAGTTTTAATTGCTGCATTAAATGTTTACAGTTGAAATCAGTTATAATAATTAAATTTATTTATTTTAGTATGTAGAGAATATTTAATTGATTTTAAGTAAAAATCTGAAGTATACAATAATAGAAATACTATTATTCATAATTTTTACTTTCAAATACTTTTTTAAATGATTATTAGAGATTTGATTTTTTTAAACATGTACGGAAAATAAATTCATACTTCAGAGCCGGAGTCCTAGAAATGTTCCTTGTTCATGTTTCTTTCTGGTATTTTTGACTCCTGTTAAAGCCATTGGTCCGAAAAGCTCCGGAATCCTGTTATTTATTGGTGAAAACTAGTATTTGTGTTGCATGACAATAGAAATCTTATATTTCTCATAAAGTTCTGATTACAAAAAAGATTTTTTTTTAAATAGTGATTTTATGAAATATTTTGCCACAGATCACGCAGTTACATATAATAGAAGCCGAAGCCAAGTTAAACTAAAGCTTCCGAATTCTGAACATACAGGCGGATCCATATCTCTTAGCTATATTCCTTTCCAAACCACGAATTGTAAAAAAAAAGCATTTTTTAATGGAAACTGATTTTAGGCAAATTTCAGCAACTAAAAGATTGTTTGTCAGTTAGCCGTCTGTAACCTTTAAAGCTTGCTGCTTAATTTTCATTTCCATTTGTTAAAGGCAGCATAATTTTCCCGATGAAAGGTTATAAGGTTTAAAGCTTTATGCGCGCTTTAGAGTTTCAAATCATAACAAGTTTACCATCTGTAGATTGATCTTTTTCACTATCGCAATGGTGTTCTGATACTCTGTTGTACGGTGATATATTTATTGTCTATGTCATGCTATCCAAAAATATAAATCTACAGGATTTGTAGTTTTTAACAAAGTATTGATTGCGGGTCATCAATATCAATTTCGGTCTTTTCAAAATCGCTAAATACCTGAAAAAGCTATCGAAAAAGCACTTAGTGCTTAATTTTACGTTTTAACTATCACTAAAATACATTCGTCTCTTCCAGAAGCACTCTTCTCTTTTCTAAATGCACTCCGAATTTATCTTTTTTCTTAAGCACACCCCTCATTTCTTTCTCTTTTTTTTTTACGATTACTCTCCTCTCGTAAAAAAAAAGATATATGAAAACGAGATTTTACGAGATATTTGAAAAGAGATATTTCAAATATCTCGTAAAAGACATATGAAATATCTCATTTAAGAAAGGTATTTCATATATCTCTCTTCTCGTTACTTTAAATTTCTTTAAATCTCTTTACTTAACAAAAAATTAGAAAATTTAATGTAAACTTCTGCTGTCAATAGTGGGGTTGTTTTACTTATGACGGACAGACAAGTGAAGAAGACAACTTAGCCTCAGTCTAGTTTAAGTAGCCTTGATAAATTATCAGAAAGGTATCTACTGTTCTTTCCGATACTATTTAAGTTATAATAAATCATTAAATGCAATTCATTCTAGTCCCCTAAGACAACTTGATTTTGGAATATTTCTCAACACTTCCAATTTCATTACTTTCCAATAAGAGGATTGGTACAGGATTATCTTTAATATAAAAAAAAAATCCATACATATTGGTCATCAAGGTCATTTGATATTACGGTACAGCAAAAAGCATCGAGTGACGCTTAAATTGTCCTCTAGCATTTTATCAATTAATCTGCCGAGCGTTTGTAACAGTTCTTCAAACCGAATAAGTTGCCTGCATGACGTACATCGGTACTTCGGTTATTTTATACTTGTTAGGTAAATATTAACGTCCAAGTAAAAAATATAAACAACAAAATCATGAAAATATATTTGAGGAATTTAACAAAAAATTAAATTAAACTTTAAATAAATAAAATTATAAAAATTTAAAAAAAAAATTACTTTTAAAAATTAAATAAAAATTAAAATTTTAGAAATTAAAAAATAAATTTTTTTTTAATTTAAAAATTATTTTTTAAAAATAAAATTTGAAATACTCCATAAATTTCAGGGGGAAAATTACTTTCAAAATAGTGTTTAGTTTTACTCTCACCTTTTTTTTTTTATAAAATATCCAGACTGCTTCGGTTTGACGTTATTTTCAAGCACGTCAATAAAATTTCATTTTCGTTCTAAACGTCCTATCCCTCATGATACACTGACGAGCAAAAATTAAGGACGAGACAGGTTTTCACATGCAATGTCGCACATCAGCGGTCGAGATTTTTACAAAGACCAGTCGCCAAAGGATGTGATATAATTTTTACAAATTATACCATAAGGTGCTGCGCACGTGCGCATGCACCTACACAGGACCCTACGGAATTTTCTGATTGGCCTTTTGTTCGGTCCTGCCTGATATTTCCGCTGTTGTGTTAATATCTCCATTCCGCCCTTAATTTTTGCCCATCAGTGTAATTGCTGGGCATATATTTTATTCCTTGTGACGGCAGCACGGTTTCGCAATTAAAATTATTCAGAGTTTTTCTGTAGTGTGAATGGCAATGTTTTCGCGTAGCCTTTGTGGTCGTTATTGCTTTTAAACGCTATGTGATTCATAGCATGTAGTAGTCCGAAGCAGGCTGGCTGTTTTATGCCTTCGAAACTTTTATAAAAAAACATTTGTGTCTTTTACGGGGTTTTGCTAATTTTTTTTTTCGTTCGATATTCAAGTGCTCTGGAGGCTTGAAGGTGCTGATTTTATGGTCAGTTTTTTTAATTGTTCTGTTTTCGTAATTTTTAGATAAAGTGCAAAAATAGTTAATTGTAATAAGTCTTGATAAAATTTAAGTTTTAAAAAGATTTAGTTTATTCTAACTTCGGCTAAAGATATTTGAATGTGAAATGTTTTATTTTATAGAATAAAATATGCATTGTCATATTTACAGCAAGCATTTGATTTTAATCAATGAAAAAGGTTTTTCCCCCAATTTTTTAGAATCAATTCGTATTTTGTAAGGTGAATCAGAAAGAGAGTTGACAAGAGCAATTCTTTTGTTTCGTATAAAATACTTTTGACTTCCTAACTGAAAACTGGATTTTAAGAAATCTGAGTTGTAATTTTCCTAGTTTGATGAAAGTGGTACAAATGTTACTTCATTTTGCATCTTATATAAACAGTATTATGAAGTCGAAAAAAAAAAAAAAATGAAAGCTTAATTTTGCTCATTCTCTTGTTATATATTTCTGTTCATCAATATGCTGCTGTATGTCAACTTACATATGAACGTGTTAATTCTGTGTGTGGAAATATAAAATGTAAACTTATACCCTGGTTGAATATTGGTGTATCTCTGTCTAGAAATGCATTGTGATTTTTAACGTACTTGCCACTTAAAGCTATTTTGACAGCTGTATATATCTATTTTCAGTAGAAGTAAATTATTTAATACGAATGTTGGCAACTCTTAGACCTACTTCCGTAAATGCTACTCCCATCGAAAATTGTTTAACCAATCACGGACCTCCAAACGATTAGCCACGAAATTGCTAGCCTGAGTTGGCTGAATATTTCGATGCGAGTGACAGTGACGGATGCAGTGGGAAAAAGGCTTTACTCTCTATTCCAGATCGCTTGTACGTGCCATTGTACATAATTGCTATTTCCTGCGCCAGCAGTTTTGATGGCTTATTCTATTTTAAATATTCTACTGTATTTTTAAAAAAGGAATGTGCTGATATGGGCTATTTTTTAATTACAATTTTAAATAGTTCTTAACAAAGTGCCATAAATAAACTTGGCAAGTGATAGTAACTCATATTATTTCACAGAAAAAAAGTTCTAATGAATTTCTTTCCTAAAAATTAGTATTGCTGTAGTCATCTTGGCAAAATCTATTTTTTAAGTAATAGGAAATACATGGTTCATTACATAGGTGTATAACTGTGAAGTATCTATCAAAATATGAATTTTGGTGACTTGGAAGTACAAAGTTAAGATAAACTTCGGAAAGGAGAATTTCATAAACCGATATTTTTTTATTTAGTAAGTGTTTTTACATTAAAGTTCATAACTGCTGAAAATGCATTTGAAATACCTATGCTAATTTCTAAATCTAAACATAAAATTTCATAAATTTAAAATTTTTAATAACTGGAAGTAAAGCTAATCTCTGCACAAGTAAACGTTTAACAATTCTTTAAAAAATTCGACATAATACTTAAAGAATAGTTTCATGCTCAACGAAAGAGCAATTTCTTGATTTTTGTTTTAACCTGTAATCATTGAAATTACGGCAAAATGTCTTGAATAAACCTAATACTTCCCTTCTTTTTCATGTTAAATTAGCATAAAATTTTTACATTAAAAAGTTTTCGTCCTATTCGATGCTTAAATGCAAATTAAAAACTATAAAACACCTTTGAGAAAATTTAAAATATTTCCTAATTACTTATAAAGCTCAGTGCAATGAGCTCCAAAACCATTCAGAGGTTTATAAAATTCTCTTTTTAATAAGCGTTCAGTTCTAGAGAGTTTTCGCTTCACTCGCCTTTGATTTTCCGCACTTAACGAAACAGTGAAAGGTCAAGATAAGCATAAGTTTAATAACGTCCACTGAGAGAAAATGTTAATTTTTAAGATGTTTTACGCCTAATGATAGAAATTTGTATTTCAAACTGTGTAATAAATGTACAACATTTCCACGGTTTCTTGCTCTAAAATCGCAATCTATTTTGAGAAGAAATGCTATGCGTGTGCTGTTTGTTCTTCATAAAACTCACTTCTGTATACATCCTAGAACACTGTACATATTTATTTATTTATTTTGTAAATTTATTTTGTTATTCGTTGCCATTCTGCACTTTGTAAAATATGTATAAAGCTTTCATCTAAGAAGCATTGAGCTTTCATCTTGAGAGAATCTTGGAAAGTTTTTTTTTTTCTGAACAGTGTCATACTATTATTTATCTAGATATATATATTTTTGTTACTAGTTCTTGTAAAATGCTGTAGAAACTCCAGGGTTGTAATTGATTCCTGAAAACGAAGCTTATTAGATGTATATTTCTTGAATAAAAAGAACTAGATGTTTTTTCTCCAGTTTTGCCTTTAATTAGAACTTCACTAACACTAGAACTTCTAATGCAATCAATTTGACAGGTTTTAGTGCTGGTAGGGAAAGCAAGAGCAATGGTTTTTTTTTTTTTAATTGCAAAAGCACTTGATTATACATCATTGGCTCCCATGCATCTTTGATGCATGAGATTGGAGCATATAAAACAAAAATAGAACAGTTGAACAATACAAAAACAATAACTTAAAACAGGAATAATAATTGCATCAAAACTACAAACATGAACTACATAAACATGGAAGAAAATCAGTTGCTGGATGTCAACTGCATCAACTGCCTAGCCCGCCAATATCGACTGTATAAGTTTTCTTCGTTCAATGAAGAACAACTTGGCAAATGATCTTTGTCCATCTCAAAGTTCTGGTTCAAAGTGTTGCACAAAGTGCACAAAGGACCGCTATATATACCAATGCTGTATAGATGTTTAGCAAGGCAATCATGTCCAGTCTCCATGCGAAAGGCCGCTACTGCAATGGATCTTGGGGAGTTTGGAATTTTATTGAGTCCCTCCATCTCTTATTCTTGATTTCTTCTAATAAATTCATATCAAAGTTTTTCCTCACCACATTTTTTATAATTTTTTTAATTGATGAAAATGGTACTTTACCGTTACCTGACTGCAAAATTTCTGTTCCCTTTTTAGCTAATATATCAGCCCATTCCAAGAGCAATTTATTCATCAAAGTATATTGCTAATACAAGAGCAATGTATTCAACAAGATCTGCCGTCCTGCCCCATCTAGGTCGTCTCTCTGTGAACCATGATATTCATTTGCTGTGGGTTTCCTCTCACGTGGTCCTATTTGGCAATGAGATGGCTGACGCCATAACAAAGGAGGTTTACTGCCGAACGTTCACCAACTTTTTCGGCTCTTGCTTACCTGGAGATTTATTCTGTAAGGAAATCTTTTATCCAGAGTACGTGGAGATCTCCTCCGGTTCATAACTGCTACTTCGGTGTCTGCTCTGTTAGAGCTCTTATCTTCAAGGATGATAGAGCTGAGCAGACTGCAATATCTAGGTTTGCCAGTGGCCACTTGAGGCTCCTAAAATTTTATCGGCAAAACAAAACTTTTCTCACTCGTAAAAATTGTAATAATAAGCAGGCCACACCTGGCCACATCCTAACTTGCTTAAATTTAACTAGAGAGAACTTTATTACCAATCCTCGCCTATTAATGGACCTCCTGCGGATTTGTCGGTTCATGGACCTGATCTAGCCAGTAGGGATTATAAACAACAACAACAGATCTGCCAAACTAGGCAATAGATGTTTTGCTTTGGTAACCATGCCTCCAGTTCGGAAAGTGATCCAGTGTTTATTTAGACATGGTTTTGTACACAAAAATGATTTCTACCAAGAGAAAAATCTTCCATCTATGATGCACGCATGGCCACAGAAGGAAGATGAAAAGAAAAAAGTTACAATATTATCTGCAATTTAATATTGACTTCACTCTACAGTGTGTAACAAAATTATAAGACCACCCAAAATATCACTCATTTTAATATTACACTGCATAAAATGAATAATTTTAAAATTTGAAGCAAATGAAAAAAGTTATATTTTCTCAAATAAATCGCTTAAAGGAAAAAAAAAATTGAGTTAATTTCACACAGCAAAAGATTTTTTGAAATCTCGGTGTAACATAAATATAAGACCACTTATTTTTTTTATTTAAAACCGTTTGCGTTTTTAAAACTATTTTATTTTTTCTTTCAAAATTGTAGATAAACTGTAACTTTACATCACAAAAAAGTCCAAACGATAATATTGTAAAAGAAAATAGAATTTAATTTGTTTGTTTTCATGAGGAAATTCATAATGCCGCGTGTAAGAGAATTATCTGAACTAGAAGTTCGAAAAATTTGGTTTTATAAGGGCTCTGGACAATCGGAACGTGAAATAAGTAAGATACTTAACGTTCTAAAACTGCTATTCATAACGTTTTAAGTAAAATAGATTTTTATGGAAAATATAAAAGATCTGGCAGAAAGAGTAAATTATCAGCTCGCGACAATAGACGAATTTTCAAGCTTGCAACGAAACAGAACTTGTCTATTCGTTAAATAACACATCAGACAAGTAAAACTATTTCACATATGACAGTCTGGCGCACTTTAAGATCAAATTCAAATGTTGCTCTTCGGAAATTAAAAAGAAAACCAAGACTGTTAAAGCATCATAAAGAAGGAAGGCTGAAGTGGGCAAAGGAAGTCATGACCTGGGATGCTGCTTGGAAAAATATTATTTTTTCAGACGAAAAAAATTTAATTTGGATGGCCGGGACGTTTAATATTTCCTACTGGCATGATTTACGAACGGAACCTCGGGTTTTCTTCAGTAGACAGATGGGTGGTGGCTCTGTGATGGTGTGGGGAGCTTTTGCATATGATGGGAAATGTGATCTGCAGCGAGTTCTTGGAAAAATGGACTCCATTTGTTATTAACAACTGCTTTACCAACACCTTATACCTTTTGGCCCATTTTTAGGAGGATCAAACTGGAAATTTCTGCAAGACAATGCGCAATGCCATGTGTCTAAATCAACTAAAAACTGGTTTCAAAAAGAAAAAATCGATGTCTTAAACTGGCCAAGCCTTAGTCCAGACCTGAATCCCACCGAAAACTTGTGGGTCCATTTGGCTCGTCAAGTGTATGCAAATAACCGTCAGTGTGATTCTGTGTATGAATTGGAACTAGATATCATGGATGAATGGGACAAAATTCCAAACTATTTGCTTGAAAACCTAATTAATTCAATGAAAAATCGAGTATTTGAAGTTATTCAGAAAAATGGTGGATCAACATCATATTAGTTTTATTAAAAAAAATTGTTTTAACTAGTGGTCTTATAATTTTGTTACAGATATGTGATTGGAAAAATTTTAAATTGTTGATAAAATAATTAGCATATTTAAATATCTCTTAAAAATAATATACATATATTTTATATTTCATTTATTAACATCAACCAAATTTAATTTAAAAAAATTATGCTATTTATAGTAAAAATCACAAAATCCACAGTGGTCTTATAATTTTGTTACACACTGTAAAAAGTTCTCGGCGCTGAGCAAGTATACATAAATACGCTAGTTTTATCTATACTTGTTTCAGTCTAATATTATACAGTACATAAAATGGAAAACAAACAGAACTTTCTCAATACAAAATGCTACATTATATTCGTTCAGTAAGGTCCCTAATGTTTGAACGTTTTATGCTATCTGGGGAAATTTAGTTCAACTATTCAATGCTAACTAACACACTTTTGTATTCAGAACTGCTGAAGAGGACAACACGAAAAAAAAGGTATAAATGTTTATTAGTACAGTTTAGTAAGTACTGCTCCCACAGTATGGTGCACGGCGACGCAAGCTGCCACGGGGTGGAACTGGGTTCGTATCCCGGTAAAGGCATGGATGTGCTCTGTATTGTCCTCCCATTTGGAGTAACATTGGCTCCCTCAATGAGTGCTCCCATAATGAAGTAACATGCATTAATCAATGTGTATAAGGGCGAATGTCTGCTGCAACTTCAAATGTACGATCTGTAGTCTAATTTTTTTTAAATTATCTTCACAATATAACTTCAATACCTTCAAAAGTTGATTTCATCAACTGAATTCCGTAGCTCAGTTGTTAAAGCGGATAACTACTAACAAGATCGTGGGTTCGAATCCCACATATGACGTAAAACTCGTTAGGGCTTCTAGGTACAAATTACCAGGCATGTACTTTTCTGTTTGTTGTAAACACAATATCACTCATTTCTTTCAACGTCATATCTCAAAAATCGACGATTTTTAGTTATACCTGTTTTCAAAATGGCCTAAAAGAGTAGTACAGTTGGTTCTCTGTTTAACGACGCTCTACTTACCGACGATCTCTATTTAAAGACGATATTTCCCGGTCCCTCCGACGTAAAAAAATTCTATTTTCAGACGATTTTTTCTTACATGATAAACTTTTTCTTCAACATTTTATCTACTGGAGGGTTACTTTCTGTGGGGGAGTTTGGTTTCAAAAACAGACCCGGAATTTCCTTTATGTTTGTTGCAATCATAGACTTGTTGCAGTGGAAAAAACCGGGGGGGGGGGATTACTGTTTCTCGGAAGATCGAACATTCTTCCCTGGTGGATCGAATTTCTTAGTGCGGGTGTGGAATCACTCTATTGTACCTACCATGTTGTCATGTGATTTACGAACTGTCCAAAAGCACCCCTCTCTCACTCCTTCTGGGAAGCACGTGTTCATGTTTAGAGAATTCATGGTTGTGTGTAGGAGCTCATTCCAGTACGAATACGAGGTGAGCAGAGCAAAATGGCATCAAAGCGAAAGCATCTTACGCTACACGAAAAAGGGAAAATTATTGAAAACTGGGAAGAAAGTGTTGGAATAACAAAAGTCCAATTAGCAAGACAATTTCAGCTACCCGAGTCTACATTTCATTCGAGTATCGCTTACATGCTAAACACTCGCGAGAATCGAACTCTTGACCTCACAGTGGTTTGATGATTACGACGTTAGCAAGCCAGCCATGATTTCAGTCGAATTATGGTTACTTTTAGAAGTATTTAAGTTTTGAGTGGGAAAATTAAAAGAAAATAAATTACAGTGAGCTGAAATTTCTCTGTAATAAGAACTAAACATCATTAAAAGTTTTGCGGAGTCTTCTGTAGTATTTGTTTAAATTTTGAGAGATTTTTTTTCTTTTTTAAATTGTCTCTCGCCGATTTCGAATTTACAATTCCGCCTTTCCCAAGTAAATATGCCTTGGACGATTACACCACTAGTCCACTAGAGGTCTTTAAAAGAAAAAAAAAATGTTTAAAATAAACCTCAATTTTGAAAAATTTTGAAAAAATGTTTAAAATAAACCTCAATTTTGAAAAATTTTGAAAAAATGTTTAAAATGAACATCAATTTTGAAAAATTTTGAAAAAATGTTTAAAATAAACCTCAATTTTGAAAAATTTTGAAAAAATGTTTAAAATAAACCTCAATTTTGAAAAATTTTAAAAAATAAATTTACTTTTGATTTATCTATTCAAACCAAAATCTGAGCATGAAATTATAAAATTAGACTGCTTTATAATCTTGATCTCAATATACCCAGAAAAGAATTTTTAAAAAAAGGCATAAGAAATATTGTGCCTAAAAAGGCACTAAAGTTCTGGGTTGAATTAGATAAAAAATTAACGTCATGTTTAAAATTCATTCTTCTTTTATTTTGATTATAACATAAATAACGTATTTTTGTAGCAAGAGAAAAAATTCCTGTTAATTTTATCGACATACTCAAAATTTTTCCAGCTCAAACTTTTCATGTGTACTAACCCTATTGGAGATTCGCTCACCTTAGTGTTAACCTATGGAGAAAATGTGTCTACTATTTACAGCTACATAAATGCTGATAATACAAAAAAAAAAGGTATTTTCAGATAGCCTGAGCTTTTTTTTCACCTTGCAACAGGATTCCTTTTATAAATTTCGTCCACCAAAGGAATTTATGAGCATTTAAAACACACTATACCAAATTTTTTTCCCTGAATAATTTAAATTTTAAAATATTATTTGCATTATAAAAAAAAAAAACGAAAATCCCCCAAGGTGTAAAATTTTTATCTCTATTACGGAGTACAATTTAAAAAAAAAATCTTTAAATATAAGTCGGCAATCCTCTGACAAATTTTAGTCATAGGTTTACTTTGAGGTGAGCGAATCCATTAGCGCCCTTTACACGTACGTTCTTACGCGAGTGCTTGGAGTGTACGGAATTGCGCACGGGAATACTTGCAGTACGCTCCAAAGAAGCTTTCCCTTCCTCTCCAACACTTTCACACGTGCACTCAATCGCGCGGGATCGTGGTTTCACGCGGGAAAGAACGTACGTGTAAAGGGCGCTATTCGGGTTAAGTACAGAGCAGACTTAGGGCCTGTTCACATAGGAGTCCGTTGCGTTGCGTTGCGTTAAGGAAAAGATGATGTTGAGACGAAAATAAACCAATCATAAGCGTTAAAAATTTCATTGCTGATCGTCTGGAGGCATATGATTGGTTTATTTTCGTCTCAACGTCATCTTTTCCTTAACGCAACGCAACGCAACGGACTCCTATGTGAACAGGCCCTTCGAGTGTCTATGCTAATAATGTCTGAATATTTTCCCCATTTCACGAATTTTTCTCCATTCAAACATAACTTTTCATATCAAAAGTAGGTGTACCCTCAATATTGAGAGTCTATGTAGATAGTATAATAAATAACTCAAGGAGCACGAAAAGCACGCTAAATTACGCTTAACTAGAATCCTTAATAACATGTTCAAACGTAATTGCAGTATGTGGTGACTTACTTACGTAATGTATCGTTGAATACACGAGCGCATTGCTAACCTAAGCCTGACACACCGATTTCAGGCATAAAAATAACTATACTACTTTGTAAATATACAAATATTTACATTTTAACTGATGTAAGCTTTAAACTCTTATTTACAATACAGGATAATGCATAGATTATTGACGTTCAAGATATGAAAGTCGTACTCACCGGTCTATTAGCATAGAGTAATTTTTTGACACCAGGTTCGGGCAGCCACAAGTTGTATCGCGTTCAACGAGTATACGGAACAGCTTTGGTTACATTGAATTCATACTCGGCTTCCATCGTTGATAAACTTACACAGTGCTGTTTGATATCCCACAACATTGTAACTGGATCTATGAACAACACACTTCCACCCATGGAAACTGTCCATCTCAATTGGCTGCACTAAAACACGGGGCATTCAAATCATCGACTTTTGAGAGATCTACAAGTAGATTAAATTTACTGGTATTACTCACGTAACCCAGATGGTAAACTTGCCGGTTCGTTTATTTCACACTATAGCTGTAATAACACGTCACCCTTAGCAACTGGAAGTGCATATACTGAAAATTTATGCTTCTTTTAATTATCACATATTTTATAAATATAACCTTTGCTTGCCTAAAAATACCTTGCTTTAAATCTCCTCGAATTCAACACCTAGTGATTTTTTTTTATTTATTTTTTTTTTTCGCTAGGACTTGCTCAAGAGAATTTCTCATTTAACAATTCAATGACACGTCCAATTCGTGTCTCTAATTTTCCGTCAATAAAACTATGTCGTCTACGTAAAGATGAAGTAATATATTATTTTCAAGCACATATACACGATTGCACCCATCGAATTTGCTGAAATCTTAAAGAGACTTTTTAAAATGTATTTCGCAAAACCACTCTCTGATGCAGGCCAGAAATTGCTTTCTTTTAGAAACACTCACATTCTGGTTTTGGACTGTCGAAAAATCCCCGAGGCTGATGCATACCTTTTCATTTAACATGGCTTACGAATGCACGCATTTCATAACGATCTGATAATGCAGTGGACATAAGATTGAATAAAAGATATCGAAAATCGAAAAGTTCACTACGGGACTAAACACATGCCTCAGCCTTCTGTTGCCCGAACCCTAGCCAACTACAGACTGTTTCGTAGCGATCTTTTTTTTAAAATGGGGGTGATGAAAACAGCCACCGACTTCTTAATCGTTTGGTGTTAGCAGGCCCAAACATTACGACCTGCCAGCATTTGCATCTTTTCGTGTATTGCTTTGTGCCAGTGTTCCTTTTGAGATTTTAACGCGGCGTTAAAATTTTAGGTCTGCTAATCACGCTTTAGGCTCCTGATTACCACTACCTTACCCATCCTTGATTATACCTGAGCATAAATTCTCTCCGGGAATTATATACTGGAACAGCCCTCTAAATCAGCTGGGTTACAAGGAATTTTAAGTTAGATATTTCAAAGTCTACAATATGATTGTCACCTGTTTTACTGATCCGAGGAATTATACACTAGAATAGCCCTCTAAATCAGCTGGGTTACAAGAAAATTTAGCTTAGATATTTCAAAGTCGATAACAGGAATGTCACCTGTTTAAATGATCCGGATTTTTTCGGCCAGTTGAGATTGACAGTTTTGTGACGTCACGCCTTTACGGGGGTGCGTTCTCACGGTTCAGCTGCATATTTTTCGAGGATTCCAATTCAAGTTCCCACCGAAATTTTTGAACACGTGGGGAATTAAAAAACGATACCAACAAATGTAGCCAGAGTTTTTGGCCTGAAAGTTAATCCCAGGCATAGCGGTTTTTCTAGCAAGCTGTGGGAGTAACTGTTTGGAAAACAGAAGTGTCTCCCATCACCGTCGTAAAGCTGTCTTTCTTAGCGATAGCTCTATGCGACTTTGTCACTGGGATGCAATAAAGTTTCGGCGTTAAGAAGAGCTGTCAGTCGATAATCTGCCGACCCCCCGCGGTTTTGGGAAGGCAATTTCTATGAAGACGGCCACCACCGAAGTTTTCAAGCCGAGAGATAGAGAGACTTTGAAGGAGTGTTTTTGAAGGAGATGCTTGATATGACGCGCCCCGAGCGGACGTGATTTTTAAGCTCCTGTTTGGGACTAGCTGGGTTCCGGAGCGTGCGTTGTGAATCTGCACTTAAATTAATTGAATATGTCGTAATTGTCTAATGTTTAATTTTTTTGTAAATAAATTTTCTTGCTAAGTTTTTGTTTTAAAATTGGCCTTATCATTATAATTAGGACTCCGTCTTTCTTGGTCATGAATTCAGTAATAGTAATTTTAACAAAGCCTCAGAGATTAGCATTAACCACCTATCGTGATGCCACAGTTTCCATGGTGTGAAGGTATGTTATAGATCAAGTTCAAATGCTGTGGAGTACTTTCAAACAACAATGTGCAGGTTTGTCAAAACTGGAGACCTATTATGTCACTCTGACTAAAGAAACTACAATGGGTCATACGTAGTCTCGATCATTGCAAGACCTACAACTTGTAGCCAGAACCCCGCGATAATATAAGGGACTGATTTTTCGAATTATCCTATTGAAAACAGAAGAACAAAACATACAGGTATAAGGTATCATTTCTTGCAAAAAGTTGTTCATTAAAGTTCGAATCTAAACTATTCCGATAACTAGCGCCACTGTTACTATCCGCAAAGTAATGAACTCGTAAAAAAATTATCACAGACCGCTGAAATGTGTACTAAAAGATAGACGAACTGAAAAATAGACAGAGATGTTGCCAACTATTTTGCTTCGTTTTCAAGCTACACTTAAAACAGACATCAAAGTTTCGCCTGCAGAACTTGTTTTGGGGATCTGCACTTCGTCATCCCGGAGATATTTTTTGATAGTAAATCCATTATTACAAGCCCAGAAGATTTGGTTGATTGGTTGAGAGCAATACGGACATTGTTTGCTACACGAGGGTTAATTAGACCGGAACCTACTGCTTAAAGCCGACTGCGAACGGCTACAAACATGCATGCCAACAGTGGGACTCGAGCCTGCAGACTCTGGTACTGGAAGCCAGCACCCTAGCCACTCGGCCCTCGTCCGACCAGAAGATTTGGTGCAACGACTTAGTGATATATTTCACGACTTTATGCCAATGCCGATAAATTCTCATCCTGTTAAGAAACCATTCGTTTTACAGGACTTTAAAATCATGTACTCGTGTGTTTGTGCGTCGTGGTGGTGTTCGACCAGCTATACAGCCGCCGTACGGTGGACCTTTCGAGGTCATAGAACGTTATGACGAACTTTTCAAATTGTCCCTCAGAAGCAAGATTGGGAATGTTTCGTTAGAGACTCAAACCAGATTTCCTCGTGAATTATGCACCTGATTCCACAGCTGGAAACATCTGTGAGGACAGAAACAACTCACAAAACACGATCTGGTAGGAATTGTTCGCTTTCCAGATCGTTTCGTTGAGTGTTCTTGATAGCGTTATTACTGGGAAGGGGGTACTGAAAAGCCTTCATATCTTAACTGACGATTCACCCATTTCTTCCTGACGCCGTCACTTGATGGCGCTCTTTAAATAGACGGTAGATGAAGGGAAGTGAACGCAAGCACGAGAGACAAATATGTAACTTGTTGGTCGACCGTATACGCAACATACGAACGATGAATCCTGTAGAGGCCCCGTGTTCTTGATTTGTAACATTACTGAATTATAAATGTTGTATATGTTACCGTCAATGTGTGAAATGGGGCATTGCATAGAATGCCTGCGAAATCTGTAGATGGGACGTCAAAGTATGAAACGCTTTATATTTCACACATTTCCTCGGCATTCTATGGAATACCAAAAGGTAAAATGGCAAAGTATAAAATAATCCAGCCAGTGACGTTTTTATTGTGATATGGTGAGGCACATAACTTTCGACACCCGCCTCAACCGGAGAATATTGAGTACTTCCGCCATTCGCACTCCAGCCTTTGTTCAGCAGTGATACGAGTTTAATTTAGCACAGCAAACGCTAGTCCATACTGTGCTGTATAAAAAAGGGTGAAGAATCACCGCAAGTTGATCTGCAACGATGATTCTGTTGTTGTTGTTGTCGTTGCTAAGCCCCCCTGAACTAGAAAATGCTAGACGAGAGGCTCCTTAAGGCTCTGTCGTATGAACATAACGGAGATAGCAGCATCCTGATCTTTTGCAAGCATGCTGAACGACGACTCTACGAAGAAATATCTAAGTGCTTGATAATGCTGATAAAAACTGTTCTGACGAAACACTCACCAAAAGTTGGTGAGAGATGTGGAAAAGGCTAAGACGAATACTGAGAAGAAACCACCATCGTATTGTAGCGAAGGCTGCTGCATCGCTATAATACGATGGTGGTAGAAAGCAGTAAGTTTATCTATCATGTTAAAGAAAGCGTGAATGCAATTCTGTTTTACGTAACGGACTCTTGAGTCATTTAACGTAGTTCATGAGGTTCATCTGTCCATTGGTCAAGGATTCTGTGAAATAATGTTGAAAGAACTTTCACCCAAGTACAAGATCATTACACATCATAATATTGAACTCTAGTACATTAAACTTGGGCGCGGTGGCCCGGTTGGTAAAGGCATCGGGCTAGTGATCTGAACGTCCCTGGTTCGATGCTCGTCGCTGCAAATCCACCGCCGTGTTCACTAATGGTGGCGGTGGCACGTAAAATAGGTCGTGGCAACAATTTCCTCCAAGTTCTTGCATTTGCCTTTGGAGGTGCGGGGTCAAGTGTTCCGGTCTCGTCACTTGACTCGGTTCAAAATGACGGGACCGATGTTCTTCGAGGTCAAGTCAGACTTCAGCCCTAGTGGTACCTCGCCTTAAAGTGAAGCTGCTTATTACCATTCGCCGAGGACCTAGGTCCTTTGGACTTGGTGCAGGCTTTCCTACTCCAAGGGGATTGGAAACAATAACAACAACATTCAACTTTGGAAACCGTGCCAGAAAAAAACAAAAAGTTGTTATATAAGGTGTGGTTAAGTCTACGTTTTTTTTCAGCTTTCAATTCCCTTTGTATGCCTACATCAGAACTCGTAAATAAAATTTAAGATTCTATCAAAATACTAGAAAAATGTTTAGATGGAATCTTGAAAACATCAAATATTACAGTACAGTTTTTGAAAAATTCATAGCAAAATATTTTATTGCTACCAGATATTAATGATATGCTCAGATCATTCATATAAAATTGACTAGTTTGTGAAATTCTAATGTTTTGTAAAAGATATAGTGCTACCTAACAAAGTTTAATGTTTTACATTCTCATATATATAATATATTATGTAATAATAATGCTCCACCAGTTTTAAATCTATTCCACTGATTCTCAACTTTTAATATTGTCTTTCCCGTCATATAACTACTTCCGTTTTCTCTATGTGACGCCTAGCTGTCGCTAAACATATTACACCACAGATAGTCACGTGGACAACAGAAACTAAATTTTCTATATGCTGGTGGATGTCGAATTAAGCACTTAGATTGAATCATGGATTGAGTGCTCGTCGTTATCCATTCTCTCTGTTCTTTGTAAATATGTAAATATTTGTTACAGTGTGTTACATTTGTTATTTTATATTTGTTGTAATGTATTTAAATATTAAATAATCATAATAAGCATGATGAATAAATGTAATTTTACCACCAATTGGACTATTTGATTGAATTGCATGCTGCTCTAGCCAGACTACGCCTGTGTAACCCAACAAGCCACCGAAAGCCCTAAAGGCCCGTTCTTCTGTTTTCGAGATATCGTCTTAAAGTGTCGTCTATGGATTCCTTCCATTTCATATATATATATATATATATATATATATATATATATACACTGTTGGCCACCCAAATTGCAACACCAAGAAAGACAACAGATATCACAACAAAATTTATTTTGTAGATAACATGTTGACCAAGTATCAAATGATTAAATTTATAGACTTCTGTGAAGTGAGATTCCTGCCAAAATCAGTAGCCAGAGTAGCCGCCATTGTTGGAGATCGCCGCTGCCACACGCCTCGGCATTGATTCAAAGAGACTTTGGATGAGTTCTTGGGGTACAGCAGACCAAGCAGCTTCCACACGTTGCCAAAGTTGATCTGCTGTGGCAGCTGGGGATGGAATCTGGGTCAATCGTAGAGCAACCATGGACCACATGTTTTCTATCGGCGAAAGATCCGGAGAGCGAGGCGGCCAGGGAAGCAATTCAATCTGGCGATTGACGAAGAACCGTTGGACAATGCGTGTCACGTGTGGTCGCGCATTATCCTATTGAAATATGGCTGTGGGCAAGCCCTGAAGGTAAGGAAGGACAACTGGCTCCAACACCTCGGATATGTAGCGCTGGCTGTTTAAAGTACCGGCAATGCGTACTAGAGGTGTGCGAGAGTGATATCCAATACCGCCCCATACCATAATACCCGGTGCAGGACCAGTGTGGCGGTGCATAACGCAGCCGTTCAGCATCCTCTCTTCACGGTGTCTCCAGACTCGAATGCGACCATCGTGGTGTTGCTGTCAGAAGCGTGACTCGTCAGTAAAGACAATTTCATTCCATTCTGCCGTCCACATCCTTCTGTCATCGCACCATTGGCGGCGGAGACGTCTGTGGTTCTGCGTCAAGGGTAGACAAAGCAATGGAGTCTTGCGGACAGACCAATCTGCTGTAAACGGCGTCGAATGGTACGCGCAGACACTGGATGATGCGTTACAGACTGCATGTGCTGTGCTTTGGTTCGTGATGTGACTGAGCGATCCGTCACTGCCATGCGCACAATTTGCCTGTCATCACGTGAAGTGATGCGCTGAGGTGGATGCGATCGAACACGCCGGTCCGTCGTACCCTCCTGCATCCAACGATCACATATCCGCATTACAGTTGTTTGGTTTCGTCCAACACGACTACCGATTTCCCTGAAAGATAATCCACAATCTCGGTAGGCCACTATCCTTCCTCTGACGAACTCGGATACTTGATCAAAAGATGATCGCTGTTTTCGATGAGGCATAATTGATCGTTTTTTTTTTTAAATAACCACAAGAAAAACACAATTGCCGAACTTGAAATCGTCGAAATCTCCAATCCTTAAATAGCGCATTGAAGTGGCGCCACAGGCGCGCGTGATGTGCGTCTGCGCTGAAATTCTAATCATTTGCATATCTCACCTCCGCTAATGCATGTTGTAAATTTCATGTTATTTGCATGTTTCCTTCAGGGTGTTGCATTTACAGTGGCCAGCAGTGTAGTTTTCTAAACCTCCGAGGTACAGATATACGTGTGCGTGTAAGTAATAACACCCCACCATTTATTATTTCTGTTCCCTTAGTTTTGTCTGTTCCTTTCCGCAACTCTCTCATAACCCTACCCCTTGGCATTTCGGTTCGTGCCTGTAGTTGTGGCGATGCTCACGTAAACAAACGAAACTAACTTTCCACTGCTCTGGTGTGGGAGTCAAACTGCGCGTCGCTTAGTGTATTGGATATGGGCTGAACCGGACGCCACTATGCATTCCCTCTGTTATTTGTAAATATCTTCCAATCTTTTATACCTCTTATAATAGGTTAACCAATTAAATATCCATGATGTGTACAAGTGAATAAACTTATTACTCCCATCAACAGGACAAAATTGATTGGATAAAATATCTACTGAAGCCAGCGACTACAACCCAAGTCATCGCCTGTCGTAATCATATGTTCCTTTCTCCTGTCTAATAAACATGTGAACAGTTTGACGTGCTTTTGCTTTCGCTTGAGATTTTTTCCTCATTTTTGTATTATCTGTTAAAGATGTATTTCTAACACGTTATCAGCACGGGTGCTCTTGAAGAAGTTTTTTTACACGTGAGTTAGGAGATAACAGATAATTACGAAAATTGACGAAACCGAAATAAAAACTCGCCGTGCGCAACTAGGCCTAACAGACAGCATGGATGAAATGAAGATCCCTAAGATAGATGGAAATAAGTGTACGGCATAGAGTATCCGTACTCGTGCTCAGGGCCCGACTGAGCCTAATTGGGGCCCGGGGCAAAAACTTCTTTGGGGGCCCCCCCTCTGCTTCACTACTTCAGTAATGAAGAACCAAACTTTATGGAGGTATTTAAATTTTTCACTTCATTATAGATATATAACAAGAAAATTGACTAGAACCTAAAATAGCTATAAAGTTTTTAGCTAAAAATGTGCTGAATCAGGGCAGACATATCATCCTTGATTATTACATAAATATAACATAAATACCCCCCCCCCCCTCCAATGGTCAGACGAAATATCGTTCTGTCCATTTTATTGATTTTCTGACAATTCTATGTCCATCATTAAAAGGGATATAGCACATCTAAAAAAAGTTCATTAGAAAAGGAAACGTAAAATAAACTTTCTATTCGATTTGGAGTCCCCCCTCTAATGTGGGGGCCCGGGGCAACTGCCCCGTATGCCCCTGCCTTAGTCAGGCTCTGCTCGTGCTGCGCTAGTGCAAAAGAACTGTAGGGAAGCAGTTGATCCTGGTTACGGATCAGAATTGAAAGCAGAAGACAGTAAAATTAACGGAAAGGCTCTCAGGTTCCTGTTCCTCGTTGTAGAAGACAACTTTTTGGACGATATCGCCGATTGTACAAGGGCGAAAGATGCATGGACAACTCTAAAGGATATCCATACGAAGTTTGGATTGCTACATACGCTTCACCTACTTAGAGAATTCTTTAATGTAAGAATGAATTCTGGTGAAAGTATAAGTTCCTATTTAAGAAGAATTATGGAATTGCATCGCAAGGTGTCATCTTGAGGATACGGCTTCACGGACACAGAAGTAGCACTTGTCATGTTGATGGGTTTACCTAAAGAGTATGAAGGCTTGATATTAAACCTAGAACGAGATGAAGATACTTTGTCCACAAAAATCGTTAAGTCACGCCTAATAGTAGAAGAGAAGAAATTGCTCCGTCACAGTGCAGAAAATGAACAAGCTGTCGGTGAAAGAGCACTAAAAACGAAAGACAGAAGAAAAACACAAGGACATGATACATCCAAAAAATAACCTAGAGATAATGAAAGAAGAACTCGGTGTTTTGCCTGTGGCCAATGGGGACATATTGCCCGAAAATGTCCTATTCCTAAGACTGTATCGTATAACCAAAGAGTGTCAAGTGATGTACATCAAGCACTACTTACTGATACTTGAGGTGATAAACCTGCCTGTGATTGGTACCTTGATAGCGGTGCCACTGAGCACATGTGCTCACAAAGAGAAAAATTTGAAAATTGGTATCAATAAAATCACAAGTTGAAACAGCAAACTCTGAAAAAATTGAAGCGATAGGAACTGGCAATATCATTTTGAGGCCCACAGGAGAGTGTGGGACAGAAAGCATTTCCTTAGCAAATGTGTTGTATGTGCATAATCTTGACAGTAACAACCTCTCAGTTGGAAGAATTGAAGACATGGGTATGACCATTTCTTTTCAGAATGGTAGAGCTACTATTAGAAATCCCAACCAAAAGAATAAAATCATCCTTACTGCCTATAACTGTGGAAGATTGTATAAAGTTGAAGAACAGCAGCTGTATAAAGCACACATCTCCAAACATGAAGAACTCATGCATAGACGTTTAGGGCACTTTCACAAAAATGCAGTGAAACTTGTCAATAGAGACGATTTGAATGACGATTGTAAAGAAACCGCAAGAGAAAGTGAAATTTGCTCAACATGCATTCTGGGAAAAATGAAAAGAAAACCATTTCCAACTAGGGAAACTAACCATTCCTCAAGGTTACTAGAGCTAATCGACAGTGATGTCTCGGGACCTATAACACCCACATGAAAAGGAGGTTCCAAATGTTATCACCTTTGTTGACGACTATTCAAGGTATGTTGTGGTGACACCAATGAAGTCAAAATACCAAGCCCTTGAGAAATTTATCGAATTTAAAAATAACGTTGAAAACCTACATGGCCACAAGATTACCACTTTACGCAGCGATAATGGTGGGGAATATTTAAGTAAGGAATTTGATGATTTCTTAACTAAAAATGGAATCTCGAGACAGCTTACTGTTCCCAGAACCCCACAGCAAAAGAGTTGCCGAGAAGATGAACCATACATTATTTGACATGACCAGATGCCTCTTGTTCGACTCGAACATCCCAAATGAACTGTGGGCAGATGCTGTGGCTACTGCTTGTTATTTACGCAACAAATGTCCATCACAATCTATCTAGGGAAGAATACCAGAAGAACTTCGGACCCAAAAGCCTGTCGAAGTTGATAATCTAAAAATCTTTGGCTGCAAGGCTTATGCACAAATTGACAAAACACAGCTAAAGAGAAAATTGGGGAAACGTGCACAAGAATGTGTTTTTATTGGTTATCCTGAAGGCATAAAAGGACATAAGTTATGGAATGTAGAAGAAGACAAGTTTTTTATTATTAGTAGAAAAGTGAAGTTTGATGAAACTGCTTTACCATTCAGGAGGAGCCAGTCAGAAAAGGAAGATGAACTAATCATTAGCTCCAATGATAAAGTTCCTGGAATCAGTGTAATTCTCCTTGAAACTCTAGCAGATGATACAACTCAAGTCGAATATACCGAGCAAAACTTGGAAGGCTCTGTTCCTGAACAATTAACAGCAGGTATAGAAGAATCTCCTGAAGTCAGAAGAAGCAATAGAGTAAGGAAACCTGAAACTTACTTTGGAGATCCAATTTTATACAAAGTGGTCAGTGAAGAGCAAGCTTCCACCCAAAATATCGAGGATCCAATCACCTTGGAAGAAGCTATGAAGTCGCTTCATGCAGAAATGTGGAGAGAAGCTATGAGGGAAGAGTTGAATAACCTTCACAGCAACCAAACATGGGAACTGGTTCCAAAACCAGCAAATACCAAACCTATTGGGTGCAAATGGGTATTCAAACGAAAATTAAGTGCAGAAGGAGAAGTGATTAAATTTAAAGCTTGTTTGGTTGCAAAGGGCTATTCACAGGTCCCAGGCAGAGGCTTCTCTGAGAAAGTGCCTCCTACTCCTTCTGTAGAAGAGATCCAGGTGACTGAAGTAATTGAGGAACAACCAGAAGAGAAATACCGTCCACCTTCATCCCCTGTAGTAGTTGAAATACCACCAGCAGAGGAACAAACTTTAGTATACCAACTGGAATTTGCAACAAAATCTCTCAAGTGGACGGTCACCGATGTTGTTGACTTTGTTCGAGACCTTCCTGGTTGTTCTGACTGTGCAGATGAATTCAAAGCAAAAGAGATTGATGGGCAAGCACTTTTGCTGTTGAAGGAGGATCATCTATTGAATCTCAGTATGAAACTAGGACCAGCACTAAAAGTGTGTGCAAAAATCAGTACAATGCGAGGTGAATGCGAACGAGGTGTTAATTATTGGTGCCACTCAGTTTATTCCATTTCATTTACTTGGTGAAGTCAAAACTAAAACTTAAATTCTGAGAATTAGTTTTGGTGATTAGTCAGTGTTACGAGTACATTGAATGAGTTGTCAGTTTTGATTATCGACACTGTTTATATGCAAATGTAAAATACAACATGTTTTAAATATTGGAAGTCATAATTGATGTGTTTATAATGTTTCTGTGTTTTTGAAGCTGCTAACCATGTGTTTATAATGTTTTTGTGTATGTCAAGCTGTTAACCATGTGTTTTATCTTTCAAAGTTAGTGTATATGCTTTTTAGCTATGCTTTGGCAAGGAGGAGTGTTAAAAATTAATTTCTTGTGTGATTGTATTTATGCCAAAGCAGTGCTACAATTCACCTCAACTTAATGATACCCTGAGATTTGTAATCGCTGAATTGCAACCTTCTGTTTTCTCTCTCTTTCTAATAAACATGTGAACAGTTTGACGTGCTTTTGCTTGAGTTTTTTCCTCATTTTTGTATTATCTGTTGAAGATGTATTTCTAACAGAATAACTGCTCTATTCCTCTACTTCGCCACTTTTCCATTAGGCCATCAACTTCTTTCAGTACAGGTTGAGTGAAGATAAAATTTTATCCAATAATTGTTTTAAATTATGTCAGCCTAGTTTAAAGATGTTATATAAAAAAAAACCAACCCCATCCATTTATCAATTGCCCAGTAAAATGTGATATTCCTGGATTTCACGAACGAATTAATTCAATTTACATTTCTCCTTATGGAAAAAATTCGCTTGGTACTCGTCGTACCTTCTGGAACCAATTAACGACGAGTACCGAGGTACCACTGTACATATATACGGTGAACTTCTCAATGGCAGCCAGTTATGGTTTCAATAAAAAGTGGCCGTTTTGAGGGGTGGCCGTCGAAAAGAGGTTACTTCCATAACATTGGCTCTATGGAGTCTTGAATCGGTTCTGAACAAAATATGGCCTAAGGGGTGGCCAGCTAGAGAAGTTTCACTGTGTGTGTGTGTATATATATGCAGTACAACTTCCGAGATCCGGACGTCTCAAATCCGGAATGTTTTAATAAATGACCAATTTTACTTTTCCATTTTACCGATAGATGTCGCTACCAAAATGATCTCTCTATTCTAAAAGAAAGTAACTGGCGCTGCCGCAGCCGCCGCCGTCAAAAGCTTGTCACGCTATCTCCTCCGAAACCGCTGGGGGTATGGGGTCGAGACCGATACCAATCGATGCAGAACAATGTGGGGAAGAAAGTAAGACATGTCTCATATTCGTCGGACTTTAAGTTTTTTTTTTTATTTTATGTTTTGTGGAAAAATATTGACTTTTTCATGTTCAGATTACGATAACTCGCCAAAAAAGGATCGTAGAATTTTTTTTTTTTTTTTTACAATCTAAGACTACAGACATTTCTCCTTCAAACAAGACGTCATTTGTTTAAAAATAATTTAAAACAGACTGATATTTTTATTGAAATTGAAAACTCACTTTTTGGAAAAATTTATGCGTTTCGAGATATATAAATTCGATGCTCTCAGACTTATTACGTTACAAAGAAAATATTTATATCAACTGGAAGATGAAAGCTTTTTCATTCATATAAACTTCATTTAAGTCTCTATCTTAAAATTTCGATTTTTAATTGAATTTTAAAGAAATACTTCAAAAAAATCTTTTCATTCGCTTCCTTTGAAAGAAGATCCGATTTTTCACCCATTCATCCATTTCGTCGAGAGGGGGGGGGAGCTTCAACTGTAAACAAAATGAATGACTCAATCGCTGTAAACAACTATTGAGTCATTCATTCACTTGATTCACCAGAGGAGCGAGCGTAGCCAGCCTAGGGGCGAAGCCCCTAGTAGGTAAAAAAAAAAACGCGCTTCCCTTCAAGGAAGTGACAGCAGCGATTTTGAAGGCTTTCGTGTGTCTGGGAAAGAAGCTGAAATTGTAGAATTAGTAGAATGTGTAAATAAAGGCAACATTAACTTGGATAAATTGGGCATACAAGAAGTTTTAGACATCGACGAAAATGTGCCGATCGTCAGTTCTCTGAGCGATTCTGAAATTATTGATAGTGTGGTAGGTTATGATGACAGCGATCATGAAAGTGATTTAGAATGCTCCAAAAACGAAATAATGTCAACGGAAGAGCTGATAAAATCATTAGATAAAACAATATTAGGCCTAGAATACCGGAAAATGAAATTATGGCACTATATAGGATTCGAAAAAAAAAATTTCTAGTAAGCTGAAACTAAAGAACAGACATTATTGACTGAAATGTTTAAATTATAATGTAATTATATGTACTGTATTTAGGTTTATTTAATAATTAAACCATTTTACATGTTTTTTTAAAGTGTTTATTTTTTCTCTTAAAATTTTGTAATGTTATTTACATGAAGCTACAGAGGCTTCATGTAAATAACATTACAAAATTCTTTAGCTTCATGGTTATTTAAAAACCTCTCAAATCCGGAAAATTCCCAAATTCGGAATTGCCGTGTCCTGAACGAATCCGGATTTGGGAGGTTGTACTGTGTGTGTGTGTGTAAGTAAGTAAAAATAAATAAGAATAATTAACATTGTTGGATTGTATTACCCTGTATCTCAAAATTAAATGAAATTTGTAAAAATGTACAGGTTGAGTGACATTAAATTGCTTTGAGCTTGAAATGAAAATCTTGTTAATAGTTTGATGAAATAAAGGCTAGATGGAGAAGAAATAAAAAGAGGCTAAGCTATTTCGTTTTATGAAATCACAATTTATTCAATGCAATTTAATTCTTTACTACAATTTCACTGCAATACGTTTTCAAATTGCAGTTATTTCCACTCGCTTACTTCATGCACAATTTTGTTTTTCAACATAAAAAATGGAGTATAAACAATTTTAATAAATAACATCTTAGAATTAATTTAACAACTTTGAAAGAAAAACAAACATATTTCACATTTTTTATATATAAAAATGTTAGTATTTGCTTGTTAGGACCCATAGATCGTTTTCAAAAGTAAAATTTTGAAATTAATTTCAAATCATACACCCAGCTCTCACAATATCACAGATTTGATTCAATTTTTTTTTCATGCTATGTAATCTCACTTTGTGCAGAAATATTTAGTTTAATAATTTTATACAAATATATATCAGAATAATGTTTTTTTCTTCTACTATTAAAAAAAAAAATTATTAATGCTTACGATAAATTTTAAATGATTATGCTAGTTCATAAATTAAATATATAAATACATAAAAAGCTGATAGATTCAAATACAGCATACAAAGCAATAAATAAAAATGTTTTTAAAAATTAGATTACACCTAGGAAAAAATTGTTTGGCTTAGTTACGATTATGCTTTTATTACAATCGGGGACAATTTTTTGCCAAACCAGGCAACATTTGAATTTTATTTGTAATTTGTGGGTATAAATTACAGCCTCATGTGGTAATTAATAACAAGAAACTGCTCTATTGTGAGAAGTTTATTGTTAGAGTTACCATAACTTTGGGCACGTGCCAAAAATTACACAAATTTATATTTAAAAAAAAAAAAAACCTGATAATGGCCAAAAAGTAGCAAATTGATATTTCTGTCCAAATTTTTAATATTTTAAAAGGCAGAAAAATAAGCATTGTTTGAAATTTTTTAGATTTATGTTCAGCCCTGGATAATTTTCAAACAACAGCAAGAAATATAGCTAGCCATTGATAACACTAATATGATGAATAATATTAAATTTTATTTGATGCCATTCAGCTTGTTCACTGTACTAAAATATCAAAATTTGAACAATTACAAAATTTACAATCAATTCCATTTTCTGCTTCTTTTATAATTTGTTCTTAACATACACATTTATTCACATATTATTTCATAAGAAAAAAATCTTGTGCAACTGAATACATTTTAAAATTCATATGATTATTTTATTTATTGAAAGACTTCGACTTGATCATCATTCATTTGCTACACATTAACTCTGACAGACTGTAATTGGAGACTGGATTTTATATTACTAAATTATACCACAAGTTTCTGGATTTCATATAAAAACAACAAAACATTTAAAATATTTATAAAAGACCATGCTTTTTTTTCAGTTAACTAAATTATACAAGTTTCTGGATTTCTTATAAAAACAACAAAACATTTAAAATATGCATAAAAGACCAGGCTTTTTTTCAGTAAATTTTTGAGTTGTTGAACACTGAAATATCTAAAACTTTGAAGAAATAACAAATCTTTAAGAAAATACAGAAGGTTATCTGAAGGAGAACCGTATTTAAAATCTTGAACTGTTGTAGAAGTTATATTCCCAATATATATATATATATATATATATATATATATATATATATATATATATATATATATATATATATATATATATAAGGAGGCTGGGAATTTAAATTTTGAGAATGGGGGCAAGCAAACATTTTTTGAAAGAAAATTACATCAAAACTATTAAAAATTCTTTTTTCCCCAAAAAAAGTTTCTATATGATCATCCAATGGCTACAGAATTCTTTGCCTGAACAAGAGTTGGCAGATTCAAATCCTGCAGCTGACATATAAGTGTTTGCAGCTGCCTGGAATCAGTTTTAAGAAAATTGGACCTAGCTAGTGTTGCAAAAGATGATTGTTGGGCTCTATACGAGTGGTGCACAAATTACGACCCACAAAAGGGTCTTGAAAAAAAAATGGGAGTAAATTTATATTGTATGTAAAATAGAAGTACTTACTCAATATAATATAAATATAATATACACTCAATACAATACAATATAAATAACTCAATAGAATATAAATTTACTTTGAAGTAAATTTATATTGTATTGAATTATTTGACTAAAAAATGCTTTAAATTTTCCATAATTGCAAATTTTTAATATTTTTATTTATATTTGGTAAAAAATATATATGATATTGTAAAATAAGGTACAATTATTACCCGAGATCCAGGCTGACACCTAATCATTCATTTTTTTGGTGGAACCAATTAACCATGTTATTCAAGGGCTGATTGTATAACTATTAATTTACAGGACTCTACTCCAATGCACATCAAGCTGAATACAACACATTTTAATAAGCATTACAAAAGTTCTCATTTTAATCAATATCAAGACTAGAAGGATACAGTTTCTAATTTTCTTAGAACAGTTTCTATATTACCAAATCAGTATCAATCACAGGAGAACACAGAGTAAAGAATAGGTAATGAATTCCATTTCAAAAATGAGTTCACTAATTTGCATAAACTCTAGTTTTCATTTTAATAACTGTCAAACCCAGTAAAATAAGATTTCTAA
Source organism: Dolomedes plantarius (assembly GCA_907164885.2). NCBI lineage: Eukaryota > Metazoa > Arthropoda > Arachnida > Araneae > Dolomedidae > Dolomedes > Dolomedes plantarius. Next base: position 248,804,786 of record OU015490.1, read on the forward strand.
CATCTATGTTAGTTTCATTTTAATCTATTCTAGGACAGGTAATTATATAAAATATCTATTGTACCATATTTTGACTAATAATAATGTGTTTTACAACAGTTAACTATTTAAAAACAATAAGGAAGGCAGAACAAGAGAATTATTATCACTATTATAGAGAATTTATTGTGCTAGTTTTAGTATACCAAATCAGTATATATATATATATATATATATATATATATATATATATATATATATATTTATTTATTTATTTATTTATTTAAATACCTGTTGATAAAAAAACTTCCAAGTCTTATCAGTAAAGATGAGTATGAAATAAAATTATGTTACACCACATTTAGTATTAACTGCTTACTTGGCATACATGTCTGATACAGAAATTTTTATTAAGGACATCATTGAATGATATGCTGTAAAACAGTAGAGAGACAATAAAAAAACTCTTGTGAGACTGGTTAACCAGGATGACAGTAATAGTTTTCTTAAATCATTAAGTTAAAAGAAATTTTTTTTAAGTTTTATTTTGTAACCATTAAAAGATTTTTACAAATTTATTTACAGATTAGACAAGATATGTCTAATGTTCAAAGCAATGTGGTGTCATTGATGACAAATTCTGATAACTACACACCACTAGTGTACAGCAGAACTCTAATGGAAGTATGGTTTACTAACACAGTATTTTTAACTTAAGGTACTTATTAGATGCTCAGTCAGAGAATTCAATATCCATATTAATCATACTTATTAAAATATTTGTGATTTGGTACACAATCTAGCAACTTTTAATTTATATTGTACCTGTTTAGGAAATTTTCAAGGAACAATGATATGTTCCAATTAATAAATTAACATACTTTAATTAAAAATATATATAAATTACTTGTAAGCAGTGTGCGCTTCGGAATCTTTTCAATCTATCCATTTCTAAAGTCTATGTTAATGAAAAATATGCAATAAATAATGAACTATACGATAAACTGCCAAGATACCAAAATGTCAAAGACTGCCAATCTTCAGACTATAAGTCAATAGATATTGAGTTTTAATACTCCAAATCATCTACTAACAGGTCAGCTTTAAGCATTTAACTCCTGTGTAACACAACTAAAACAGCCATTTTAGAAAGTCCTGTAAATTTTATAAAACCTGAGGGATTGTACTACAGTTTATAGCTTTACTTATTTTTGTCATCTTTAATTGAAGGTTATTTCATTACCTTTATTGTAATTCCCTTACCTGTAATAAGTACACCTTTTAGCTTACTTATGACTTACAGAGAAAGCATATATTACTTATTGTTTATACCATAAACTTCCATAGCATATACTTACTTATTATTCCTACACAACAGATATGGGCAACTTAAATATATCTAAAAATGTTAATTCACTCAAAACAATAAACAGATAGTTCCTTAAGGCTATTATAAATATTTACCAGTTCTACAAAAGCATGATATAATAAAGTAAGGGAATCAGTTTTGCTAGCTAGCTTGTTTTTATGAGATAGGTTAACACAGAAGTTATATAAATCCTTATCAGAAAAGTGCCATACACAACCTAATTGGAAGCACAATGTTTTGACACAATTCCATTTAATTTTGCCTTACGCGAGAACTCTTAAAAATGAAGGGAAATTATCATTCTACATTCAGGCATAATTCCCTTCAACACACCCCAGTATCTTGAATATTTGCATCACTTTAAAACAATTTTTACTTTTGTTAAAATATTTTACCAAACATCTTAGTAAATTAAGCAGCAGTAAGAGATATTAGTGCTGATATTTGGAAGGGATAAAGCAGTGGTTCTCAACCTGGAAGTTGTGCCTCCCTGGGGAGGTATTCCGGAGGTAGGGGAATAGGGTCTGAAGGTTAACCATAGGGGGTGCCGAGGCATAAAAAGATTGAGAATCACTCGGATAGAGGAGGAATATTGCAAGTCACTGGTTACAAATAAAAACTGAATTCTGAAAGTTTCACTGCATAAGTAAACATTTATGAATTATTTACATATTTATATTTCCTATTTTTATATGCAGTTTTTCAATATAAAGTAACTATTACTTAAAACCTTGCCCTGTCAATTACTTAAAACCACAGTTTTATCTGGCCTAGGGTATATTATCTATTAATTAAGAAATGTCTCACTTTACAAAAACAATCCATAATATTTGTAACAAAGCTACAAAACATCTTTTGTAGGTTCAAATCTGTAAGTTTTCAATTTTATTTGCATAAGATCAATATGAATTCACAACTTAACATTTCAAATGTTTTAAATTATCGATTAGGGCAAAAAAGATAATTTAATAAGCTTAACTGCCCAAAAGTAACAAACCAAAAGCAACATCAGAACTTTTGACAACTCATTTAATGAATATCTCACACTCTCTAAAAATATGTTTTGATTTGTACATTCTTTTGCTGATTTGATATTACTTAAAATAATCCTTTTTATTTCTCGATACAGCTCATCCCTTATTCATGAGATAGAAAGTCTAGAAGATTTCGATTAGTTATCAAACACATTATCCTATCCATTTAAAAAAAATATCTACAGGGACCTATTGTATTAATCGCTGAAGATCATGTACAATAATCTACACAATCTACAAGGTGCCATTTAAGAAAGGGCTATGCAGCCAAATAAAAAAAGGAGTATTTAAATTATGACATAACCATTGCTAGCAGCAATTCTGTTTTATAATCATCGGGTTTTATTCAACACATATTCAGTTTGGAGAAAATAGCTCTGAATAATTAAAACTAATCTTTAAAATAAAGTATAGTTTTACTTATACTGCCTAAAAAGAGTTCTAGAAGCAAATTCTCGCATAAAATAGAGTTAATTAAAAAGTGGGGGAGGGGTAAATTAAACTTTTTTCGCTAACCCAAAAAAGGAGGTGGGGCTATTTAATGCTATACAACACTTGGATGCTCAAAATTGCATAGTACATATTAACAACTATTTCAAGAAAAATATACATCCTTTACCATTTTTTAAAATTCGTATCGTAACATTAAAATCTTGAATTTTTGATGTAATGAAACAAATAAAAAGATCGATAAAATACATAATTCATTTTTTTCTCTTTAGAATAAGACACCAGATATAATGGCTGAATATGAAAAAATCATTATTGTAATAAAGGAAAATGTTTATAAAATGCTAGAAAATTGCATAGGGTACATAAAATACTTCATCAAAAATATGAAAGTTTCATTGGCATTGTAAAGACATATACGAACTTGCTAACCTAGACAAGCTAAGGTGTTGCATATATTACTGCATTTTAAGACACTTATCTCTAATATTTTTCTAACCATTTTGCCACTTCCCAACCCACAAAAACAAAAAAAAAAACAGTTACTCAAAGTTATAGAATTCGATTTATTTTTTCAAGTAATTATACTTTTACAAACCATCCCAAAAGTAACAAATTACCAAACAAAATTTTAGTCATATAAATAATATACAAAATGTACAAATAAACCTAATTGCAATAAAAAGGTGGACCTAAAAATGTGAAAGAGTATCTTCGTATAACCACATGCTGTGGCATTTACAAACACACTTACTGCTTTTGATTTATATTACTAGTTAACACAAAAACACTTTATTTATTGTGAGAAATTTTATATCCAGATCTCAATAACAGTCTGTCAGTCAAAAAATGTATTTTAAAACATAAATCTAAAAAATTTCAGGTACCAGATAAGACACAATGCTGAACTAAAATTATTTTCGATAGATTATTAAATAAATATATTTATAAAAAATGCATCCTATTATAATTGAGTTTACATGATTTTTTCCTTTGCATTAAATTTATTATTCAGAGGAAGTAGTTTTCTTTCAATCATGTACAGAATCTACAGAAAAACTATAAAGACAGCACAGAAATTTTGAGAAATACAAACCCTGTGTAAAAGCTGAGCTAGGTGCATTTTCAATTACTTAAAACCTGAGTTTTATCTGTCCTAGTGTATATTAACTATTAATTCAGAAACATTGTCTCACTTTACATAAGCAATTCCTTATTTACATAACAAAGCTACAAAACATTTTTTGCTCTAGGAGTGAATCTACAAATTTTCAATTTTATTTGCATAGTAACAATGTGAATTCACAACTTAATATTTCAAATATTATAAATTATTTATTTCATAAGTCAGATTTTATGTACATTCCAGGAAATGATGCGAAAGAAATAAATATAAATGAAAACAATTTATAGTTGAAACACTGGAGCAGTATTTTTCCTTTTACCCTATTTAACGAAAACTTGAACAACATTCACTTCAGTTCAAAAGTAACTCATAAAAACAAATGATACCCACATTTTCAGTAAGGTTTTCAAGCACTGACAGTATGTTAGTAGTAATACTATAAAATATTTTTTCTTTAAATAATTTAATATTTTCTCAATTTTTATACATTTAATTTGAAATTAACTATTATTCTTTCAAGAGATCTGTAAAGAAAACTGTACAGGCAAAACCATGAATTAACGATGCATCCTAAAAACATACTAGTTCAAAAAAGATGTCAATGATTTTTTTTTATTTACAACAAAAATTGTGCATGTCATTTAAAATAAAAAATTAAAACTGACGTCATTTGTTGTCGGTTTGTATCATATATTTTACATAAAAAGATATTGCCATTTTTCCATCACTGTATTCAAATATATAACATCACTTCCAATGTCTTAAATAACTTGCAAATGAACTCAAGTGCATACACTTTGTCAACTGGCAAATGACGTAAATACGAAAGCCCAATTTGCTCAGCCATGATGAATTCAACTTTTACCATAGTATCACATAACAAACATAACACCAAAATATAAATTATGCCTAATAAAACTCTCTGGAACGTGGGGTTTTCAAGACAGTATTCTATTATTATTCAGTGCGTATTTTATATGTACAAGAAAAGAAAATATATACACAACCTTATTTATATGTACTATCTAGGTCCACCACTTATTCACGTCTGTCATAACCGTAAATGTGCATCGAAGTCTGATGGGTGACCATTCACTTCTCTCCTGTCTTTGGGGAAGTAAGATTCAGGCAAATTTAAGACGCCAGAACCAGGGATCAGTTTATGAGGGGCCATTGGAGATGAAGTCCTTGTGGTAGGGAATCCTGCATGGTTCTGTACAGGAAATGTACAAGGAATCAAAGGTGGCGGAAGTCCATTCAACATGCTTGGAGGCCCAGGCTTCGTCCTACCAGAGCTACTACACAGACTATTGAGGTAAGGACTCACTGGGGGAGAAAAGAAACTAGAAGCAGAGGATGGGGGCAGTGTTGGAGGAGTGGCATATGGAGATTCATTTGTCCTTAAAGGTGGTGGCAAGAGCTTAGCTCTATCATAAGCTGCTACAGCCGCTCGCTCTAGATCTAGAGCATTTGAGATTTGACGGGAAAGTTCATTACTTGCACAGGCGTCTCTCTGAGACATCACTAGGGAATCGAACCGCCGCACGTCTGCTTCTGGCCTGCCCTGAAGCATTTCGCGAGTCCTATAGTGTTCCATAGCAGGACCTGGCATTGTTGTGACCGTAGGACTGGGTGTCAGAGGGCCCCAGAGAGGAGAGGTCTGAGAATGATGTGCTAAAGGATCCTTAGCGGGAGATGGGACCAACCCATGAGTACCCATCACTCGCGAATGATCGAGAGAATTTAGGCCTAATGCCACAGAGTTATGAGTCGCATTTCTAGATGAGACCAATGATACTGGATCAGCAGTTTCTGACTGAGGAATGCTTCCGGGCCTTTTTCGGATCCTGTCGTCTACCACAGGGACTCCAGGTCTTGAACTTCTGGAAACTGGAACAGGTTCATCATCCTTTCTTTCTTGCTTTATCTTCACCTCCATTCTCGGTGCTGGTGGATAAACATGCCTATCTAAAGGATTTTCATATTTCACAGGATTATTAGGGGGCACTATAGGTGACCTTTGTAAGTCTCTAGTATCTCGAGCTCTCTCCCACTCACGAGGAACTGCATGATGGTGTGGATGATGTGGATGATGTTGTGAGTGATGAAGATGATGATCCCTGATTTCCCCATTCATTATTATTGAAGTTTTCTGTAGTTGATGATGATACCGTAACTCCCTGTCCCTGCATAACAAAAATTAAATGATTGAGTACAAGTTCATAACATACTTTATCATAATAACTATAACTTATTGATAAATAATGAGTTATGTTTTCTGTAGGAAGCAGAAGTTCTACAAAGATATAAATAAATAAAAGATATATAGGTTTTTAAGCAAATAAATACACAAGTATAGACCTATCTACAACTGAAAATTTAGTTAGAGATCTGGTTTTAAACTGAAATGGATGATCTTGTACAAAAATAGGCGAAAATATGATCAAACATAAAAAAAACACACAATCAGTAAGTATTCCCATGAGTTAATCTTTCTCCCCTATGAGCAGGGGCTCCAGGCAGTCAGTCCACATTACTTGTAAATATTCTTTTAACAGTAATTATTGATAGTGACCTTTAGACTGCATGATCTAGGCCAGGGGTCGGCAATGTGGTGCCCGCAAAACAATTTTAAAGTACCCGCCGTTTGAATTTCGAAAATTTTTAGATATTTGAACAAAAAATGCTTGTAGTTGTATAGAATAATTTCAGTAGAAAAAAAATTGTAAAACTGTAAAAATAAAAACTGACCAGCCTGATCTCTCAATGGTGTTGCTCTCCCCTACCTTCTATGATAAGTACAATAAATGCATCAAAAGATAAATTGCCAATCTGGAAATCACGTATGGAGAAAGATAATTTATCACATTTCCCAAATTAGAAAATGGTGATAGAAAACTATTGCGATGGAGATGCTACCAGCTATCAGTTTGCCAAACATTTTGATTCCTTATTGGAAGAATTCAATACCAGATTTGAAGAATTCTACGAACTGGAGGCATTCTTGACGTTTTTATTTAATCCTTTCTCTCATACAGAGGAAGATGATGTTGTTTCTAATCCCCTTGGTGTAGGAAAGCCTACACAAAGTCCAAAGGACTTAGGTCCTCAAATCCTAGGTCCTTGGCAAAGGGTAGTAAGCAGCTTCACTTTAAGGTGAGGTACCACTAGGGCTGAAGTCTGACTTGACCTTGAAGAACATTGGTCCCTGAGGTAGATATTACTCATAAAATTGTAACATATTTTGATATTTCCAATAAGGAGTACATAGAATTGGAAATTATAAATATACAAAATAACACTGAATTAACATAATAATGAAGAAAAATTCTGGAATTTAGTGAATGGAAATAGCTTCTCATTGTTGAGAAAGTATGCTTTGATACTGAACTCTCTTTGTGCACCGACATATATTTGTGAATCTTTGATTTCCAGTATGAAGTACTTAAAATCAAAGTACCGATCAAGCCTCACTGACACTCATTTGGTCCACTGTCTGAGAACTGGGAATTCAACTTCTGTGCAACATTACAACGAGTTGGCCGCAGATTTGCAATGTCAAATACTGCATTAATTATCAGTTTAAAGATTATTTTGTTTAAATAAAAATTTGAATTTATGTATTAAAAATTTATGTTGCATTAATATTTTCATGTTTAAATATTCCCCCCCCCCCCCCTCTACATCCAGTGGTGCCCGCCAAACTCCCGCATTTCTGAAATATGCCCTCCAAGCAAAAAAGGTTTCCGACCCCTGATCTAGGTGCATAATGTTTATAATAACAGAGGTATGCAAAACATTACCAATTAAGGCAAGATCAATAGAAAATATAAGATTATGTTCAAAATGTATGAACTACAAACTGAAAAGCTTTCTTTATAGAGATCACTGTACATAAACAGATACAATTCAAACTGAGATATATTTTGTAGAAAAATGATTTTAATCATACTTCAGTGAATTTAAAATAAACTAAACAGATTACAAAAGTGATATAATTTTTACATAACAATATTAAGAGGGCTAAAAGTGATTATAGATACCATATAATAAAGAATACTTTAAATGGTCTATCAGCAGCAGCATAGAGACATCTTTAAGCTATTAGCCAAGTTCATGCAGATACATCAAAAACAAAGAATTTATTAAGAAGTGAATTAAAGTTAATTTATGATAAGATTGAGTAGATGACATAGTGACAAGTGAATGACTTTGGAGCTTGCATACCTCTCTTTCTGCCTTTCCTGTTCTTTTCGTTCTTGTTCCCTGCGTTCTTGCTCCCGTCTTTCCATTTCTCTCCTTTCCATCTCTCTCCGCCTTTCTTGCTCTCTCCTTTCTTTTTCTTTTCGTTCTTGCTCTTTCCTTTCTTGCTCTTGTCTTTCCAGTTCCCTCCTTTCTTGTTCTCTCCTTTCCTGCTCTCTCCTTTCCCTGTAAAATTTTTCAAAGTAAATGGACCTGAATAAATAAAATGAAGAAAATTTACAAATAACGCTGAATTGAGTTCACAGTAAATAAAATTCAGTTTTTAAGAAAGACATGCAATTTAGGAAACAAGTAAACCTGATTATGATTAACAACTAGAAGAAGGTATTTCTCAGCTAAACGATACTGACTTAGGAAAATATAGTAGAGGTAATAATACTTTCACAGCTTGCAAGGTCATAAGACCATGCTCAGTGCTTCACTGTACACTGCAAATAGTGATGTATACAGGAATCAGTAGAAAATTTAATCAACATTATGTTACCTCCAACCCCTCTTTAAAAAATTTCTGCTTTTATAATTGTGCTATTAATATTTTGATCACAAATAAAGCTAAGCAGGTCATATGACCATGAACTATACACCCAAAATACTGTTTATATGAGATCCAGTAGAAAGTTTAACCAATGTTACATTAACCCAAAGAGAATAACTCTAAACAAAATTTCCTCATTTATTTATCTACAGAATATTCCCTGCTTATTTCAAGTTTAGTATTGAAAATATTTAAAAAACAAATAGGTTTCCTTATATTAATTTTACATGTTAAAAGAAAAGTTAAAGCATTTACTTTTAATTTAAGTACCAATTTTAATGTACAATAACTCCAGAATAAGATTCTGATATTTGAACTTTCCAAAACTTTACTAAATAAGTTGCTAGTGCAAAAATTTGTCAGATGAAAGATGACAAGTTCCAATAAAAATTCCTTTTTTAAAAATAATACAAAACAGTTTCCTTTATATTAAAAAATTATAATACTCTTCTTTCAAAAATAATTTTCAACTTTTTTCTATGTACAGTCCCTACATGGTAGGGAAAAACGGGAAAACATTAAGATTTCAGGATTTAAATAACAACAAAAAAATTTTCAGGTATTCTCATCTAACGAAACTACTGCGGATTATTAACGTAGGATTACTTATCAATACTTATCCCTTTTGTATGTATATATGAGGCGATGAAAGGCAAAGTGGTGTAAGTCACATTTTCAACTTTTTTCATTTGAGGGCAAATATATAATCTCCATGTTCAATTTATAGTGGAATTGTAAATTGTTATTTGCAGTATTGTAATAATTGTTATGAATTATAATTTGTTCAATTTATGGTGAAATTTTTTGTAGTTTTTACAGTTAAACTCCTTTGACTTACACCACTTTGCCTTTCACCGCCTCATATGTATGTATGTGTTATGTATATATGTATTCTATATATATGTATGTATATCCATATATATAAAACAGTTTGACTGACAGATAACGCACAGACCAAACCGCTGAACCGAAAGGGTTGAAATTTTGCATGGTGATTCTTCTTATAGTGTAGAGGTACACTAAGAAAGATTTTTGAAAAATTCTTAGATTTTTTAAATTAAATTTGTAAGCTGTTTTTGTAACATTCTTTAAAGTTTGCATTTAAAATAATAATCTGAGGGTTATAAAATTTATATCACGAGAAAGATGATAAAAATTCCTTTAAAATGAAATCTTTTTCGAATCTTTACCTCCATTTTCTGATTTTTGGTGAATTTTTAAAGATTAATTTTTAGAATTTAATTTATTAAATGCTGAACTAATGTGGTTTCTTTTCTTTTTGTGATACTTTAAATCAATTTTGTGTCACGAGCATAACAATGAAATAAATTGACAATTTTTTTTTTTCTTTCTAATGCAGAAGACGATTGGACATTATTAAAAAAAATATTAAAATACAGTAAAAGAAATGTTCCTCAAACTGTACTATATTCTTTAGTATGTTCTATTAGATTTAATTTCAATATTTTCTACTACATTATTTTGTCCATAAAAATATCCATTATAAATTTTTTAATAAATATATATATATATATATATATATATATATATATTTGGCATAATTGCATACATTGCTTGTTGTATTTATAATATATATATTTTTTTGGCATTAACTGCATACATTGACCAGTGTATTTAATTTGTATGTACTCCATAGCAAAGCATGTGTATTCACCTAGTATATACATGTATGTATGTCTAAATTTTGACGCATTTTGGTACTTTTCTGTTTAACTGTTTACTGCTTGTCCAGGAGATACAGACTGGGTTTGGCACACTGCCAAAATTATAACTCGCGATGTATGGACAGACAGTTTTAGCATCTGAAATTTTGCTTTCCAGAGGACCGTTAAGGAGGAATGCAATCCTATGTTAAAAAAGCAAGCTCTGAAATATACAAACCTTTCTTCCTTTTCTCGCCTCTCCTGTTCTACCCTCTTCTGTCTTTCCTCTTCCCTTTTTCGTTGTTCTTGTTGCAAGCGATCTCGCTCAGCCTCTTCCTTGAGTCCTCCCCATGGAGATCCTCCAGCAAAAGGTAAGGCAGTGCGCTGTGCCCAGGGATCTTGTGTTAGACAGCTCGTTCGCAGGTCGGCACCAAGCATTGCTGGTCCTGGAATACCTGAAGGAAACCGTTCCCTATTACTAAAAAGTACCCTCTTTTTCTCGTTTAAATGAAACGAAACTGAAACAGATGGAAAAGTGTTCACATATAGTCATTGTTAAATTAACAGATATTTATATATAACAGCTTCAATCTGTTTCCAGAGCATTTTCATAAAATAAACTGATTAATTCTTGGTATATGGGGGGTACTTTTAAGACCTATTAATAGTTGCAGATTGGTTAGTTCATTCACACACCCAGCTGTGCCAAAGCAAATCACTAGTTAAGGACTAGTTATTAGCTGTTAGCTAAAAAATTGTTATCTAAATAATAAATGTTAGCTAAACTGCATCAGTATACATATGTGCTTGGTTTTCTGTTGTTTATCAACTTCAATCTATTGTGTTTACAGCCTGTATGATACGGGGGTGAGATTAACTTAACTTTAAATAAATTAAAACGTTAATAGAAGTTCAGTTAAAATTGGAAAATTGTAGAAAACTTTTAGGAAAGTTGGTTTTTTTCCCCCTTTTTCAAACTGTGAAACTGAAGATTCCGATTATGTCTTTAGCTTTAATAATGATTTTTAACAATAATATGATCCATAACATAAGTTCAATGCTATATTTTTTTCTCATTTTATTTATATTATATTTATTTTTCTCATTGTATAACTTTTGAATACTACTCAAACATCAATTCTATTGTTATTTAATTTAAAAATAATAATATTTCAGATTTTAAGGACCGCCAGGCAGTCAATGCATGGAGGAGGGCCCTAATTCAATTCAATTCGTGCCCCCCTCCCCAAAAAAAAAATTAGAATCACGCTACACCTATGACGCTAATGGACTGCTATGTGAATAGGCCTTACAGGTAAATTGGGACTTATTCTTCGCTTATGGTTTTCTATTTCCCTGATTAAGCATGTTTCACAGACATAATAATTATGCATGTAAGTAAGTATAATAATGTAAACTATTCTTACCTAATGGGCCCAGACCAGTAAAACCAGGTGCTGCACTAGGGAAACTTGGATACCCAGGCCTTGCAAAGGGACCTGAAAGTAAAAGTATGTTATTTCATGTGGATCACAAAGATTATAAATGAGTAATAATTACCCAGAAATATCACATTTTGCACCATAGAGAGCAGCTAGAAAAGATAATGAATGCATCAGATGATGTCATAGAATTTATTACACACTTAGGATGAGGGTGAAAGTTATCACTACCAAAACTATATAATTAGGGGATTAAAATCATTGTAAAAAAAATTCATGTATTTTGCATGTGAAAAATTAAAGCATTTAATTTTTGTAAGAGATAAGGTAAATCGAACACATACTTATAAATTTTGAAATAATAAAACAGACTTTTCTGTAAAATACATTTTAATAAGGGTTAAAAGGATATAAAGGTTTTTATTAGGGTATTACAAGGGTTAAAACAGATGGGATAAGGATTCACATATTTTGCATGCGAAAAATAAAAGCATTTAATTTTTGTAACAGTTGAGGTAAATGGAACAGATACTTATAAAAATTTGAAATAAAGACTTTTCTGTAAAATACACTTTAGTAAGGGTTAAAAAGATATAAGGGATTAAAACAGTTAGGATTAGGCAAAAATCTTTGTACTGTAAACATCTACACAATAATAGTGTGTTCATATTTAAATGTCAAAACATCCAGGTAGTAATTGATTGTAGAACAGTGGGTTTTATAATTAAGTGCACTGCATAGTTTTAATAAAGCAGCATTTGATTTTAAACATATATCTTTTCCCAAGGAATACAAAATGAATAACAAAACAACAATCTAATAAAGTTATAAACTGAGCAAACGATTCATATAATTATTACTTATTAAAAGATTACAAAACATAAGAAATAAATTTTTTTAAAAGGTTCACTTTTTTTATGCCATCAATATTAAACAATAGTGCGTAATAAGAATATGATTAATAAATAAATTATATCACTACTCAACTTTCCATAGTAGATTTTAAAACACAAATAAAGACTTGTGAAAGTATTAAAAAATCAGAAAAATTTAAAGGAAATATAATCATCAGCTATTCTTGATAATAACACAGTTAAACATTTGAATAAGACATTACAATAGGAAATTAATAAAGTAATAAAAATTGCAATAGGATCACTGCAAAAGTTCTTTCTTCATAGAAGGATTGACATTTTATTTGAATAAAGCTTCAACATGTTTAAACAAAGAAAACATGTACATAAGTAAATTTTAAAAGTAAAAAATGACATAGTTAATAAGATGATATAGAATTTTACTGTTTTACTGGTAAAATTTTAAAATAAGAGTGATAGGATTATTCTTTTCAGATAATTTATTTACAAGAATATTGAGTACAATCCTTCCATGCTCTTTTGTTCTCTCAATAGAATTCCATATAAAACTGCATGTAAGATTATAAAGCAGAAAATAAAGATTTCTTTCATCTCTGAACTCCAAAGTCATATCAAAAATAAATTCTGCAGCACAATCCTAGTTGGCCTTCCCGATGACCAACACGACATTGTAGTGGCTGCTTTTAGGCTTACAATGGAACACAACTGCTTGGCAATGTATTTAAATAAAATGGGAATTTATTCTAGCCCTATATACCCTTTTTGCAATTTTGACAACATAAACGGTAAACACATTATGTCCTGTTCTGCCTTTTCTGGGCATTCTCTATACGAATGTTATTGGAAGGCTCGTGAAGGCTTGAGAATTTTATCTTAGTTGTTTTTTCTTGCTTATGTACTATCTATATTTTGTTTTTCTTTTGCAGTGTTGTCCAGTTTTGTCTATTTCCTTTCATTCTCTGTATACCTAAGGACTTTGTCCACAAATTTCTGCATCGAAAATTAGAAAAAACAAAAAAACTTCCATGCTTCTCATAGATAAATTATACTTGAAAGCCTATTTCAAAAATCTGATTACAGTACCCATAAAATTTTTTAAAAGATTATTATCTGCTACAATTTTAGCAAATCAGCTATGTTCTTTTTTCTAAAATCTATCAGGGTATTTTTGGTACATCATATCTATAAGAAAAAGTTGATATTTTCCAATTATATCTCCTGTCCCCCAGATGACTGAATGACTAGGGCGCTGACTTCTGGTACCAGAGTCTGTGGGTTTGAGTCCTACTATTGGCATGGATGTTTGTAGCCGTTTGGAATCAGCTTTAACCTGTAGGCCCCGGTTTATTTAGCCCTCAAGTAGCAAAAAAATTACCATAGCGCTGTCAGACTCACACCTGACATTCTTAATTAGGACCAATGTGACTAAGTTAAGTTTGATCGACAGGATCATTAATAAACTCAAAGGAGCCCACACAAGTGGCGAGGTTTGAAGGAGTTTTAAAATGACCATTGCTAAGTGACATAGACACATCATTTAGAATGTTTAGAAAAAGATCATTAGCAGAGATGGATGCAATGCTAATGGCAAGGAGCAAGGTTGACAAAAGAAACCGAAAAAAGCCTCAAGCGGGCAGGTGCGGCGAGAAAAAACACAGCCCCGAGTGGTGGTCGAGGGGAAAAAGAAGCCGCAAAGAGTTAGACTCAAGAGGTGAAAATTTCGAGGGACTGCTGGATCTTTCTGGAAGGTCAGAGAGGAAGATATAAATGATGGAAGGACGATTGGAGGGGAGAATAGACTGAACCTGGACTATGTCACGAATGAGGCAAGCAAAAGGAAAGAATGAAGAGACAGGTGTCTCTATTGAACTGTATTTATCAACCCCGCTCTCCCTAATTTATGTATGATGGTTCTACGGAATGAAACGACTGTATATAGTGATCAATGTAAATACTTCATATTAAACTAGATGAAAATATAAGCCACTTCTCCATTCATGATTAATTTTATTAGCTTATACATCGGGTCACGACGATCCAGTTTATAAACACTTTCATCCAAACCAAACTCCCCCCCCCCCTTTGAATTTGGCATCTCCACTTATACAGAAACATAACAATTTTAAAAGTTTTTAAGCAACTATAATCTTTAATCCAGTTTTTCATGGGATTAGAAATAATAAACTGAATGCCTAAATATCATGCAAATCCCCCCCACTTTTTAAACTTCTAGGTTCCAAGTTAAAACTTTTGTAACTCTGGGAATACACTAGTCTAAATAAAATGTCATTTTTTAAAATAAGTTCTTAAATGTTCTATTGCCCCTAATACATAGTAAAGAGAATTATTATGTCAATCTTCTTCAAGTAAGGGGTCCTTGATTTTAAAACGAGTCCAGCATTTTGAAACAGAAAGTATTTTGTGTTATATAAAAAGATTATTTTTCATTAAATATTTATAAAAAAATATGACAGCAGAGAAAATAAAAGTTATAAAGTAATATACTGTAAATACATTACCTAGATGTGCAGGTGTTGGATTTAGGAATGTCGATGGATGAGATGAAGTTTCAAATGAGCGTGGATGAGCAGAAGCTATTAAAAATTATAAAACATGCCTCAGTAATTCCTTTCAAATAAAAATCATTCATTGACATAGATACATCAATAAAATATTTTTAACATTCACTGATATTCGGTTTATGTAGCAAACAGAGTACAATAGAAATAACATAAAATAATTCTGTAAAATTGAATTTAATCTGAAGTCAATAATTATGTGAAGTTATTGAATATATTAGTATTACATAAACATATCTAGCAGATGTGTGATAAATATTTATTACAATAAATTCTACACATCTACATAAATAAAGTATTTTCCTCATAACAAATACAGTAGGTGCTATTTTTAAATTAACACATTCCCATAAGAAGAATTAAATTGTTCTTACTTTCTTGTCTGCTTACTCTTTCATTGAACAACCCATCTAAAAATTAGATGAAAAGCACCATGCTTTTCATTTTAAAAAGGGTGAAGAGGGAATTAAAGCTTTGAATCTGAAAGTGCTGTTTTGTAGTTACTCCAGAAGGTTAGTAAGTTATGTCTTGGGACAAAATTTTAAAGCTTTTATTTATTATTTCTAACAATACTGCAAGATCAATACACACTTCAGCATGCAGGGATCAGGGGGAGCAGTGGGGGTATTTTAGTTTAAAGTCACCCTAAAAATCTGGATTTTAACTCATTAAAACTTTTACTCTCTTGGTCATAAATGAGCTACATTTGGGTTTTAAACTGTAGTCCCGAGATAAAATGTCAAAACTTGACCTCATTTGCCAAATATAATGCTCCATCCATAGGCAGTTGATTTGGTCTTATATAGCAATCAGAGCAGGTTGCTGAAAGTGATTTTCAGCAAATGCTCCCACCAGTTCCAAATTATGACATATGGTATACATCTGCCTTAGAGGTTTCAAAAAAGAAAAGGAAATTATACAAGACAGTATTTTGTTCCTGTGTTCCTGTTTTTGAAATTTTCTCTAGTTTGTAAATTAACCCTCTCATCATTGTTTATGAAATTTAATACAACAGATAATTCTAAACTGTGTATTCAAAAATTAAATATCTCTTTCTGACTTTAAAAACAATTATGGAAGCTCAAACATGAATACAGAATCTTAACTTCAAGCAAAAAATACATGTATTCCATCTTCTCAAACTAGAACTTTCTCAAAGAACATTGATATTCAATAAGTATATTATATAAAACTTATTTAATAAAACTTCAAAACAATCAGAGGAAAAACCCTATTTTTTTTTTAAGCCCACCCTCAAATATATAGCATAAAACTTACACCCAAAAAGCAAATCCTATTTTTAAAACCCAATTTATTACTCTTTTTACCCTCTGTATTTTCAAAAATGCAGTTAGTGATCAACAGTTTAGTTCTTAAACCACATATGCATGCTGCTGTCGGTGTGTATGTGGTTATAACACATGAAGCATTTCCAGAGCCACATATACCAAAGTTTTTAAAAAAATTATTTCCAATGGCTGGGGCCATGAATTCACGAATATGAAAAAGAAAAAAATTGAACAAAGACAAAAACATCTAAAAGTTCATGAGATAACCGAAGGTTACCACTCCAAAAGTCTTCTCGCCTCCCAATACTCTATATATAAAACAGTTCCTTAACTGACTGACTGACAGATAATGCACAGACCAAACCACTGGACCTAAAGGGCTGAAATTTTGCATGTTGAGTCTTCTTATAGTGCAGGGATGCACTAAGAAAGATTTTTGAAAAATTCTTCTTAGAATTTTTTAAATTAAATTTTTAAGCTGTTTTTGTAACTTTTTTTAAGTTTGCATTTAAAATAACAATCAGAAGGTTATAACATTTATATCACGAGAAAGATCATAAAAATTCCTTTGAAATGAAATCTTTTTCGAATTTTTACCTCCATTTTCTGATTTTTGGTGAATTTTTAGAGATTAATTTTTAGAATTTAATTTATTAAATGCTGCTCACGTGATTTCTTTTCTTTTTATGATACTTTAAATTAATTATGTGTCATGTGCATAACAACGAAATAAATTGACAAAAATTTTTTTTTCTTTCTAATGTGGCATATGATTGGACATTATCAAAAAAAAAAAAAAAAAAAACATTAAAATACAGTAAAAGAAATGTTCCTGAAACTATACTATATTAACTGTACTATATTCTTTAGTATGTTCTATTAAATTTAATTTGAATATTTTCTTCTACATTATTTTGTCTATAAAAATATCCGTTACAATTTTTTTTATAAAAAAGTATATATTATATATATATATATATATATATATATATATATATATATATATATATATATATATATATATACATATTTGGCATTAATTGCATACATTGACCGTTGTATTTAATTTGAATGTACTCCATAACGAAGCACGGGTATTCAGCTAGTTTACTTATAAGTTTAGTTAATGATATAAGGTATCTCTCTTACCAGCTGCTGAGATCAATGAACTTGAAAAGGGAGACAGGTCATGTTGTCGAGGCAAAGAACAAAAGAGAGCATGATTGGCAGCATGCAAATGTTCTGGAGGTGGTTTCACAGAGGCCAAAGCAATACCTGCTTTATGAGCTTCTGCATGTTTCTGTTTCTGCTGATGGTTATAGATTTCCCACGCTATCCGGACATGCATTGCACACCACTTTCCAGGTTTCTACATAAAAAAAAAACTCAAATTTAGTACACCAAATATTGGAAGTTATTCTAATTTTCTATTGAAGTCTAATCTAATTAAAATACTAATCATCATCATACTTACCATACTTTTAGTTTTCGGAACAGAATTGATCTGAAAAATGAAAAAAATGCTTATTGAGAAAAGAAATTTATAGTGATAAGTTAATTCAGTTTTAAAAGTTAATATAAAAAACAAGACCATGCTGTTATGTATAATAACCTTTTAGCAGGTGTGCCAATTTTTGGAACACCAGCAGGCGCACGTGACACAAAGTGCAACTTCTCTTTTAACATTGATTATTCCTTTTGTAATAAACTTTTTTTTTTAATTGAAAATAATAATTCTGCATTTCATGACAAGATATAAAACATTAATTATAAATATATCCCAATATTATCAAAGTACAAAGAATGTAGATACAATAGTCTTATTTCAAAACTGTCCAGTTTACTGGATTTAAGGACAACTTGCAAATTGATTCTTATTATATCTAAAATCCTATAAAACAATGAAATTGTCTATCTTCATGATATACAGGATACCGTGTAATAGCTGCACATTTGATCGACTACATCAACTCCTGCTTTTGTCATATTGTAATCCAGTATAATCGTTGGTTTACCACAGTTAAATCACAACTAATAATGAATGGAAAGGAATACAAGGGACAGAAAATCATACTTGCATTAGAAAGGGAGTAGCTATAAATAGAAATTGCTTAGAACATTCAAACCTTACATGTAAAAACAAACCATTCAGAATTACGAAAATGTTGCACGAAAATGTTGTACATGGGTGCACCCACTGAAGGGTTAAATAGATATAACAGTTAGTTCAAATTACCAATCATAGTGATAGAAATTAGAATGTCTTTAACATGTAAAGTTAAATATACAGTATTTTTGTTTTGTCAACTAATTTGCATCAATGTAAATATTTAAAATATTTCAATTTTAAATATTTACATTGGACAGAGATGATCATACTAAGACAAGTTTTAGAACACACTTAAATGATAACTGAAGTAACAAAAGAGATGGCATTGAAAATACAAAAGTAGATGAATACAAAGCAAAATCTTAATAATTTTACATGGATATATAGAAATAACAGTTTTACATGCAAAATGGAAATAAATTTCTGAAAGTACCTTTGGCTGAAGAGCTGCTAGATGTGCTGGAGGAACAAATGGAGTAGAAGCACCCCCACCAGGGGCAAATAAAGAAGATACGGAAGGATAACCTGACAGACCAATCTGAAACAATGAAGAGTTGTTAGCATTAAATAGGAAATGTGATCACAAGAAAGTGTTCTCAGTTATTGTTTACAACAAATCGATAATTTTTAACTGCACAGCTAATAAAATTATTTTCAAATTCTTTAAATACTTATTATGATACTTTGGATAGTACCTTTTTTAAAACATACCTAAAATATTTCAAGAAATAGAATCTAAAGACTTGGAAGGAAGGTAAGCTTTGGTTTATAGAAATATTTTACACCAACACAAAAAGCATTAAATTTAGATTGAACAAAAATTAATATATTTTCTACTCAAACTTTTCAAGTATTTTATAAGTAATGACATTCCTTTAATTACATTTTTAATGTATATAATTTCAATTGAGAATCTATGGTGATTTAATCTATATAATAGATGCATTCGACTGTCTTGATTATAATGAAATTACATTTGGTAAAATCATATTAAAAAAGGTTTTTAAATGTAAATTTTATACCTCTGCTATGAAACATCAAGTATTTTTCTAGTTAAGAAGTACAAAGATAACACACTATTTTCCACCAAAGTAATATACAGAGGAATTCCTACTGTTTACTTTGTAGATTTAAAGTAAACTAACAAATATTACAATATAACCAACAACTTTCCCCTTCTACAAATATAATCAACATTTAAAGAAAATCACTTTTCAAATAGCTGATACACATTTGAGATGTTTGTATACTGAACATGAACTGTATATGACTTTCGACCAGTCTGCTGTGATTATATACTGAGTATAGTATTTTTTACAAATGATATTTCAAGCATGTTAAAAAAATATATATAAACTTTTCCTTCCCCTAGACAGTCATTCTACAATAGGTTTACCATTACATTTACAACAAATACAAATTTCAGATTTAATCACTGAGTAAAATTGTTAAATCAAAATTTAAAAACATGGAAAATAATATTTAAATTTATTTAAAGTTTCTACTGGTTCATGAATAGGAATAAAAACACAAATGTATTATAATTACCGAAGGCCTTCTATACAGTGAAGATGAGTCTAATTTTGGATATTTCTCATACTAGGAAAGAAAAAAAATACAATCAATAACAGTACACATACCAATTGCACAAAACTAATACAAGATGTCATTTATAGAATTTAATAATACATAATTAATAGCATGAAAAGACAACAGCTAGAATAGTTACCCTGAAATGATTACAGATGAAAAAACTCATGCACTAATATTAATCATGAACTCTTAACCCTAGAGCATTAAGATGGGTCTACAATCCCCCCTGTAATTAACATACAATGTAATTGCTAAAATATCTTTTGTTTGCAAGGTCAGTCTTTAAAGTTTAAGTCACAATTTAGCCTACATATAATTAAAGATCACTGTAGTCACCCCCTCCCCACCTAGAAAAAATATTAGTTTGTAAGTCTCTTATTTAGATTTAACATACGGATTGGAGATATATTTCTTTTGTTTGGGAGAGTTCATTAGTAAAATAAAAAAATTCATAAAAAATACTAAAAATTTCCAGAAATATGCAACTGCATGTAAAATATGATTTCTATTCTTTTTATCTACTCAGAAATTAAGTACTACACAGAAACTTTTTTTAAAAAAGAAATTTCAAGTCCCTATCTAAGTCTATTTCATGTCTTTTATTCAGAAGAAAAAGCTACACTCTAATAATACAAAAATAAAATAAATGTGACATTTAGTCAGTATTTCCTAATAATTTGAATCACCAGATAACTATAAGTGCATTGTATAATTTATTTTGATTTAAACTACTAATAAGAGCATTATATGAGACAAGAGATATTTCAAAGCCTATTATATTTAATTGATGCCACTGTGACCATCTAACACAAAATTTATTAAGAAACATTTAATATTTTAGCTGAACCTTTGAAGAATGACAATGATGTTGATCTTCAGAGAATTTTGTATACTACCAAATTTCGCTTCTTTTATTATGTCATTAAGTTAAAACTGACTTTTTATATAAAATTATCAACCAAATGAAATTAAAACAAATATTGCAACTGTTCTCTCCCATTTTGCTCTACTATACCTACTCGCATTTTAGCAAACTGAAAACAAAGGGTTGTTTGCCAAGCAGGTCTTTTGATATGCCCCTGGAGAGAGAACTATACAACTGAATCTCCTGGGACTCAGCAGCTCGTGGAATTCGAAAATATTATCCCCACTGCCCATCTCCTTAGGCTTAATCCTTACTTAAAATAGACAGCTCTTCTTAGTTCATCTGTAATTAAAAGAAAGGAAAAGAAAAGAGAATTTTTAAACACTTGGGGTTTCCCGGGTTGAAAAGACCAGTTAGAACTTTTTAAATTTTTTTTAAAACCTTATGGGCTGTCTGTAGATGTATCAATTTGCACATAGTAAGAAATTATACATTTTTATTTATTTATTTTTATAAGAAAACTCACCAGATGAGCACCAGCTTGTGAGACCATTGGAGCACCCAAGGGTGGAGGAGCAATAAATGGAGGCTGTTGATGCATCTGGCTATGATGCTGAACCTCACTTTGCATGTAAGGTGGAGGAGGTATGGGTATGGAATGATCTTGAGATGCAAGAAATCTGGTATCCAGTTCTCGCCTCAATAAATCAGGATCTAGAAGAATGTTTAAAAGCATGAGATTAGACTTATAAAATAATTCGAAATAATCTACTTTTGAATATAAATAATTAAAACAAGCTATCATTTTAAACTAAAAATATACTGCAAGATTGATGTATCATTAAAATTTAAAATATAGAAAAAAAAATCAGGAAATGAATCATCACACCCTAAAGAAATTTAAGAGACTTCTCTTAATATGACAACCCCTAAAATTTAATGAACTCTATAACACACTTAATAGAACCCTATTAAGGTTCCTATTTGATTTATAGAGCACTCATGTAGAGTTTATTTCAAAACTTCCTGTATTACTTACTAAAACCAATGAATTTGTAATACAGTAAAATTGCTGAATATATCCCTTTGATTTAAAAAAAAAAAAAAATTGTATGTTTTAATATCTTAGCTTTTATTTTCTAATTTACTAAAGCATTTAAACTGTAAATGAAATTATTGAATTTTTAAAAAATTAAAAGCTCTTATCTCTAAAAATTAAGCTTTACTGAATACTTAAAAGTGTGTAGATGTTTCGACAGCATTATCATAAAAAGATAATAGCATTAATGTGCAAAGAGTAATAATATCAGGTCATTTTAACAAAGTTAGAAATTATTCAGTTATACAAAACTTGATATATCAAAGTATAATTTAGTGCACTTTTAATTGATAAATGTAATATATAAGTAATGCAAAGTCTACAATTAATATCAGTCAAATCAGAGAAATCAGGTGATTCAACTTAGATCTGATATATAATTTGAAACAGTACCTAAATCAACTAAATTAAGAATCACTAATAATTTTATTTTGGCTTCTTATATGGCTTCATATTTAAAGTATTTCAATTCATACCCTTTTTGAAATGTTAACACTTTACATATAGGTTATAATTTCAAAAATATTATAAATATTGAATAATAAAACAAGTATGAAGCATATTTTTAACTTACAAGTGCATCAACAATAAGCTAAGTTTTTTTAATTAAATTGTGGTACTTTTTAACTGTGGTGTGTAAACTTAGTAATTAAACTGAGTAGCTCTAATATCATTACATGCATGCATATTAGGTACTATAAAATAAAGGTAATCTACTAAAACTGTAGCCTTAAATATTACTACAAAATATCACTTTAAAGCTTCTCTTCATTCAAGATATTTTTTACTTTAAGGAAATAAATACAAATCTTTGTGTAATAAATGTGTTAAGACTTGTAAATATAATTTTTATCTCTTAACACACTATACAGTAAACTAACTGTAATTAATTATTGAAGTAATCTTCCTTACATTTTTAAAAATGCAAATGCAATGTAAATAAGTGTCATAAATGTTGCCCAGAACATACATTTTTGGGCATAAAATCTTAAACATATGTCTTAAAACCCCATTATTTTTTAAAAAAATTTTTTAATGGGGGAGGGGGGAGGCTAAATTTCTATTTTTATGTTGAGAGACATTGGGCTAATTTCCAATAAGTAAAATTGAAATGATAGAAGTTTTTCATACCTTAAAAATTGCTAGTATTGCTGAGTTTAAAAAGCAGAAATATGCCATTGAGAAGTATTGTAATCCTTGTTAATGTGAGTTAAATTTTTCTTCAATTTAGACATGTTTTTAGCATGAAAGGATTTCTGCTGTTAACAAACTTAACCAAAAGCATTAAATGATTAATTTTTAAGCTTATGGCCATAGAGTACCAATTTTTGACGACTTTCAATATGTCAACAGAAAATTATTGTTGTTATATTTAAAACTACAGGATCAAGCAGGATATATTTAAAAAACACTAATTTATTATTCAAATTATGTGAACTATCTCTAAGTCCATAATATGAAGGATATGAAAATATTTCAACATAAAAGTCATTAGAAAATGAGTACAAACCCTGTTATTATTCAAAATTCAAAAGTAAGGAGTTCTTATGGACATTTTAAGGACCTGTGTTAGTATTTTTAAGGATCTTAAAAATGATTTAAAATGTGTTTTATCTCCAAAGTTTACGCTTTTAAAAAACTGAAAAGTCTTGTATTTCAACTCAAAAATTAGTACTTTTTAAAGACGAGAACGTAAAAAAAAATAAAAAATTTAAGGACTTTGAGAGAAAAATTTTTAAGGGTCCTTAAGAACAACAACTAAAAAAGAGTTCTTACAGACATTTAAGGGTCGTACAAACTCTGAATTAATTGGTGAATACAATAGTAAGCTATAATGAAGAGAAGCCTTGAGTGATAAACCATCAGCATGCAATGAAAGGAAAAGAAGAGAAATAAAAATCTAAAATCATTCCAACTCACGTTTCTTATACTCACTAGGCTGTGGAAACAAAGTTTCAGCCCGGTAAGGAGATGGACCTGCAGTAGCTTCAAGTGGAAGAGTCGGGGTTAATGGCCCCGGAGGAAAAATAGTGTGGTGTGAAGCTACTGGTAAAAGAGGAGGAGGAGGAGGTCCAGGATGACTACTGAAGGGTGAGGTATGATGAGCAGGAGGCAGTGTTGGTGGCAATGGAAGACTCGTACTTCCACTGCTACTCAGAGCAGGAGAGGTTCGAGGCGGTGCAGGAGATGACCGGGTAGCAGAGACTGATATTGTATTCGTCGTGCTAGAATTCCTGAAATTTATATAAGAGCATTATTTGAGAGAAAAAATTAGAAGGTTTTATTGAAAACTGATAGTTTCTCTACAAACATTTTGAAATTGACAGACACTCACAGTTGTAATTTAGTTTCACAAAGAAAGTTACAATAATTTGACTATCTAAATAAAAATAAATTGGTAAGATAATAGACAGATAAAAAACAAAAAAATACTGATAGGCTCTCTACAAACATTTTCCAAATAATAGACACACTATAGTAAAATAATTTATTTATTGAGAGAGTTGTGATAATTTGACTCAATCTCTGTAAAAAGTAATTAATTAGATAACAAAAAAGATGTATTATTACCTTAGAAAATAAATAAAAAAAGTGAAATAAAATTCAATCTGTCCCACAATTACAGATATTTTCTTCAATTTATAATACTTTTAGAAAAAAATAATTTTTGAGAAAATTACTAAAATTTAAAATCACTACAGATGTGTTAACAGAAAGATTCTTTACACAAATTCAATAAATAAGTAAATTTAGAAAAAATATAAATTAAGATAAATTTTAATACTATTCATTTGGCAATTAAAGTTAAGATATCTGGTTTCTCCAGACTACAAGATAACAGATATTTCACAAAACTATAAAGAACTGGGATTCTTTGCATCTAAATGAGATGAGTTCCTTTTCACTTAAGTTCAACAGAAGTATATTGTTTCTTGGCACTTTTAGAATGAAGAAAAACTTTTGCATAGTATACAACTGAATAAAGATTTATCCTCTTCAAATTTAACTCTCATAAGTAAAATGAGAAATAAGAGATGATATTTTCCGGATATCCCCAATAAATTTTTTTTTTATTATAATAATTGCCACCACAGCATGACATCACTGAATATATGCAAAGTACAGGTAATAAATGCTAAATAAAATAAAGTTGCATGTCATCTAGCATATTATGCCAGACATCCATCACTGTCTTTTGAGAATACAATATTTATTATTAGTTTTTTGGTGACTGGGGAAAATTAACACTGAAATTAGCTTTTGCTACCAAATTTCATGCTTCTGAATAGGGTTTGTGACCTTAAAATCCAACTTGTGGCTATGTCAAGAATTCATATTTTATGTCAGAATGAAAAAATCTCATTAATATAGATTCCAAAACAGAGAAAAAAACATGCTGCAATATTCCTGAGGAAACAAAAATTGCTACAGCTACTTTGTATTTAACCTCAGAATAAAACAGCAAATTACAGGTCTTGTGTCTTCGGTCAATTAAAATTAACATGAACTATGTAACAAGATTAGATTAATGTGCCACAAAATTGTAGCCCCCAAAACATGAGTTAATTTGATAATTACAATTAGTGTTCATATTGTCATATTAGCAAATTAAGTATACATTTATCATTGGAAATTTTCTGTCATGTAATTACTCTCAATGATAAGTAATAAAGTGAAATAAAATTCAGTCATTCCCACAATTATAGATATTTAAATGCACAGATATTAGGGCTAAAACAAATGATACTCTTAAGCTATCTAAATTTCAAAATAGAAAAAAGAAACTAAGACTGAAATCTTTACTAAATTTCATAAAACTATATAATTTTTTTAGAGTGAATCTAAAATTACAATTGCATCTTGTATTTCAGCATGCTACTATACATGTGAAAAACTTCATATTCTTACTTTGCAATTATTGCAGATCAGATAATCTATATATTTTAAAACAGTTCCGCAACTGACTCACTCACTGACTGACTGACTGACATACAATGCCCAGATCAAACCACTGGACCTAAAGGGCTGAAATTTTGCATGGCGATTCTTCTTACGGTGTAGGAAAGATACGAAAAGATTTTTGAAAAATTCTTCTTAGATTTTTTAAATTAAATTTTTAAGCTGTTTCTGTAACTTTTCTTAAGTTTGCATTTAAAATAATAATTTGAGGGTTATAAAATTTATATCACGAGAAAGATCACAAAAATTCCTTTAAAATGAAATCTTTTTCGAATCTTTACCTCCATCTTCTGATTTTTGGTGAATTTTTAAAGATTCATTTATTGAATTTAATTTATTAAATGCTGATCACGTGATTTCTTTTTCTGGTACTTTAAATAAATTTATCGTCATGTGCATAACAACTAAATAGACAAAAAAAAATTTTTTTTTTCTTTCTAATGCAGCAGACAATTGGATATTATCCAAAAAAAATAAATATCCCTTACGATTTATATATATATATATATATATATATATATTATAAATAAGGAAGCGTGGGTTTTCAGCTAGTATCTATACAAAGGAATACAATAAATCTTTCATGACTACACATTCACTCAAGCAATATCAACAAAAATTGCTGTCCCTAGTGTTATGGCTGATTAAATACTTCTGACTATGCCCTTAATCTCAATCTAATTAGAAATATTTTTGTTGGGAAAAAACACCAGTTATAAGGATTCAACAATAAAAGTTTTACATTAACATAATTTATGGATATATGTTATGTTTCATCTAATTTTCTGTTACAAGAAACAAATTATAATACAGAGTAGGGGTAGGGTGGCTAACTGTGTAATCAACTTTAATGCTCTAAAAAACTTTTGTGATCAATCAATCACAGAATAGTGCAAGTGAAAATATTTGTCCAATTTAAATACAAAATTTAAAACTTAAAATGGATGAAAATTGATCACTCTTGAAACTTTTTTTTTAGGATAAGTTTTTCTAATTCAAAATTTTTGTACTGAAGTAAGAGTTTTAAAGTGACGATTTCAACTTCAAAATAAAATGTTTCAATTGCTTTCTGACTTTGGATCAAAATACTTTTCAAAAGAGAAAAATAAGTATTCAATTTCTTTTCAAACTTTTTTTTTTTTTTAAATTCTAAACCCAAAAACTTTACCTTCTTACTAAGAATTTGATTTTTATTAATTGTAGTTCTTCATTCTGTATTTCTATTGTTTTACTGGTTGAATTTTGTCAAACTAAGTTCTAAAAATATTTAATCATAAAAAAATAAGTTTGGTTATAGATGGAATGTAAAATTGAAATTAAATATCTGAGTCTTTAATATTCTTAAAAAGCACAAAAATAATAGATCTCAAGATTTATAATTTGAAAAACTTTTTTTTTAAGTCTGACAAGAAAAATACTAAAATGAATACATTTGATCAATAAATATTCTACAACTAACAGGTTGATTTCAGCTGACAGTAAGCCCTCTCTGGTAGAAAGAATATGATGCATACCAAGCATATATAATCCTATTAACAAAGTAAAGACAGATGAAGCACAGTAATACTTAACATACACATACTGGATTTGAAATTATAGATTTAGGTTTATATCATTATAAATAATATGAAAACTGTAATCCAAATAATTAAAATAGTGACATAAACACAGAGGTTAAATCTTTACAGTGTACACACAATTTTCATATAATAAAATTTCTTAATATTCTACAAAGAATGAAACTTAAAAAAATCTTACCCGCTCCAACACTGAGGCTTTGAGAAGACTAAACCGGCCAGGCTGCTGGCAGAGGCATATGCTGATGCACTAGTTAAGGCAGCACTGACAGGTGGAGCGACACTACTTGAATTACTGTGACTTCTACTTCCACTCCCTTCCCTTTCTTTGTGAACTGGTGTGCTTAATTGACTGAGACTGGACAAACTACTATTACTGTGGGAACTGTGCGTATCTCTGGCAGGAACTGGTGTCGGTGTGTTTGGATGAGAAGCCGTAACTGTAGGACTACGACTCCTCGCTGCAAGCACATGTGACACAGTAGAACTAGACATCGTTACCGATGTCGAGACTGAAGTTCTCATAGACACTGGAGCAGCAGAACTTGCTGCAACAGGTGAGACTGGCACCACAGCAGGAGGAGCACTATGAGCTGGTGATGAAAGAGTTGAATGTCTTAAATTGCCAGCCACTGTGGTGGGAGGTAGGATAGCAGGTGCTTCAGTTTTACAAACAGAAACACTTGTTTTCATGGTCATATCCAAAGCACTTTTGTGACTATTTTGGATAACTGGGGAAACTAGCACAGGAGGAGAAGGGGCTGAAACACACATGTTGGTGGCATGACCATTGCTCACTCCCACCTTTTCACCAGGAGATAACTCTTTATTAGATGGGGGTACAGTAAGTGGTGAGACACCTTTGTGGTGAAATTTCGACTGTGATAAAAAAATCACCCCTTCAGGTGAGGATGGTGCTGACTGATCAGATACAAAGTCATAGACATTGATGGTAGGTTTACTTAATGTCATACTCTCCCTGCACGAAGGCACTGGCGTATCTGACACAAACTTGTAGCCATTGTTTAAAAGTTTGCTGCCGGAAGCACTTTCCTTATTGTTTGCTGCTTGAGGTGGGATAAAGGGAGGACGCGGTGAACTTGGAGGAACAACCCCGGGAGGGGGGGAGGCAGTAGATGAGCAGGAAACAGGAATGACTGCAGGGCTGCCAATTTGAGGCTCCCTTGGACTAGTAGATCCAACCACCATAGTAGATGAAGTATTGGCAGGGCTGGCACTGGCCGTTACTGCAGCAACTGCAGTGGAAGGTTCAGGATGATGAGTCCCATTTTGAACGGGGTGAATGGGGGGTAGCACCGGGGGGGATCGGCAAGTCTGAGAATGACCAGGATTGTTCTTCTTGGCAATGAAGTTACCTGAAGAACAGAGATACATATATTAAACAGTTATCCATATTGCTTATGTCTTCAAATGAGGATACTAAGGATGTGAGAAGAACCAAGAAAATTATGGGTCATTTAAATGCTTTTGATTAAGTATTCAAAGGCTCATAACAGTTATATGCAAATAAATGTATATTTAATGACAAATTATGTAAGAATACTGATATTTCTGCATAAAGATAGATTAAATGATAAATGATACTTATATATAATCTTAAGCAAGGAAAAATATTAACATTTTTCAGTTTTATTACAGTTTCTCTCCTTTAAGCTATTTTTTAAAGTTATTTTCTAGAATAATACTTATGGGATTTTTCTTCTCACACACATATACTTCATTATAAAAAAGAAAGCACACAAGAAATAACAAATGCATGATTGATATAACAGACACAAATAAATTAGAATTAGAATTTCTTCATGAAAATTCACTTATGATGATAAACTATTAATAACTTTACAACATTAAAACAGATTTTTTTTCTTTTTGCTGAATCCAAAATTATATTAAATATACAGTTAAAAAAATTGTTAAATTTACAAAATACGTACTCTCATTGACTTTGCTATCGAACAGATCACATTCTGGTTCAGAACCCTAGAAAAATGGAGGTAACATTTCAATATGGTATTTCAAAGTACAAAGATTTTGAAATAAGAATTAAAAATTACAGTAAATATGAATAACATTAGTTTAAATTATTTTGGATGTAATAACATAATTAAGAGTGATTCAATTAAAATTTCTATTTATTAATACCATTAAATCCCAAAGAATCCTTAATATCAATTGAGTGAATTCTTTTTTAGTCCAGTTCAACCAACAACAAAGACCAAGAATTCAACCAAATGATTGAATATTCAAGTTATAATTCAACTATTTAGCTTTCCCCCCCCCCCCCCAGATCTCAAAGTTAAAGGTATCACATATTAAAAGATGTTTTTAATATTGAACTTTATTCACAAAACAACTTCTGTATGTTTGTTTCCATCTGATATCAATTAACACTTTTAGAGCATTACAATTTCAAAAGAACTACATACTTGCTATCAAAGTAACTAAAATCTAGCAAACTTAGAAGTGATAAAGCATAAATTAACACAGGATACATACCCTTTCATCTCCACTTTCACTATCACACTGTAAAGAAATAAAATATATTTTAGAGATCACATTATATTAGAACGAGTAATTGTAGACAAATAAAATGACAGTTATAATGTTTAACTTATAATGAAAGGGATATTATAATTAATAAAGAAGGTTCTAACTATTCTATACTATACATAAAGTCACAGGAGAGTGGGGAAAAAAAACTCACCATATACCCCCTCTCTAAACTTGCATGGCTGCTAGCCTGTAAATTTACAGTACATAGTAAGAATTTAATTGGTAGATAATATTATAACTAAGAACATTTCATTAAAAGTGGATTTTGCATTAAAACTTATACAGGGTTCATATATCAATAATACTAGTTAAAATTTTCAAATTTTCCATGTAAATTAACACAACAGTTTTGAATCCTTTCATTGACTCAATAAAATTTTCATATGAAATTTTAGGATAATATTTTAAGAAAACCTACAATATTAAACACTGAGAAAAGTCCTACAAAAATATCATGAGCAATAACACAAATTTTGGAATTACATTAGAATTTCCTTCATGCTATCCTTAAAGGAATACAAACTCTGTTCTTTATTTCTCTTATAATACTTTTTCTCCAAGCATTCATCTATCAAAACAATTTTGCTAGAGACAAGATTCCAAATATATTTTAAACATGTATACATTGATATAGAACTGTAGGTGTTGTTGATTCAAACTTCATTGATCTTGAATATTAAATAATTTGGAAAATTGGTTTTAAATATATTAAGTAAAATACCCATTAATACAGAGATAAATGCATTGTTATCCAAATAATGGAGTTCTGATTCTGTTAAACTACATT
Source organism: Dolomedes plantarius (assembly GCA_907164885.2). NCBI lineage: Eukaryota > Metazoa > Arthropoda > Arachnida > Araneae > Dolomedidae > Dolomedes > Dolomedes plantarius. The sequence continues at coordinate 248,835,956 of OU015490.1, forward strand.
TGATAGTTCACATCATGATTACTGTCTAAGAAAAAAAAATTAAATACAGAATAACTTCTTGACTTGTTTCATATGAACAACACAGGTATGAAAATAGACATATAAAATAGATTATAATTTTTAACAAAGCCAAGTCTTACATCGCTTAGTTGGTCCCTTGACGTGCTTCTCTGAGTCTCAAGGATCTCTTCACCGGGTCTTGAGTTCTCATCATTTGTTAAGCAGGGTTCTTTGTTACTTCGTACCTATAAAAATTAACAATAGTATTTATAATCTCAAATGCCATATGCATTCCTGATAAATAAATTATATGCATTAACTAAAATTTAATTCTTAAATTAGAAAATAATCAAAGTTTGAATGAAGAATAAGCCTCTTTGATAATGCTGTAAAAGAGAAAACAATTTATGTTAGCTGAGTATATGACAGCTGAGTATAGCCAGTGTTTAATAATCTGTTGATGTTCAAGTTATGATAAAAAAGATAGGAAGATGGAAAGAGACATGTCTTACCACTAAAATTTTTATTTCTTTAAACCTCCTTTAAATACTAAGGCTATAACAGATAAATGATGAAGTTATAAAGAAATTGCAACAGTATTATATGTAACATGTATGACGTAATTTTTAGTTTATTTGAAGAGGAGTGCTATGTCTTCTTTTGCCACATAAGGGCTAGTTTGACTGGGACCTAGAAATTAAAGGTGATTTCAAATGGCTACAAAGATCTATACCTACAACAAAATTCGAATCTACAGTCTCTGATTCTGAAGACTAATGCTCTAGCCTATTGGTCGTTGTACAGCAACAATTCCTTTAAGGATAACAAAGTAACTTAAACATATTTTAAAGCACACCTAAATGAACAAGGCTCACTGAAAGCTAAATCCTGCAGAGTCTGGCGTAAACTATAGCAAAAAAATAACATTCAGATGTGGAGAAGAAGGGTTGAACATAGAAACTTCATAGTAAGCTACTGCATAATAAGTAGAATTGCCACAAGCATATCCCAGGTCTTAAACTGTCCGTGGCAAGTTACTAAACACAAAATACTTTTTCAAAAAATTGAAATTTCGAAAGAGGTAGGTGTTGGAGAATTAATTGACCCAACTGAAAAATATACATGAATATCAGTTATAACTTAATTTAGCAATTAAAACTAAATTCAGCATATTGACAGTTCACATGCATCAGCAGTGTATCATCTATATTCATAATCCATAATGGGTCATATTTACTTACATCAAAATATTTCACTTGTTCAAAGTTAGTTTTTATGAAACTAATCAACTTAAATAATTGTTCAAAATTAAGTAGAGTTGATATCCGAACAATAAATTGATAATCTGAAAACGAGCCACAAAATTGTGGCTATGACCAAAAACAAATTAAAAAGTGTTTTTACTGCACAAATATTCAATACCATACCAGTTTCACACATTCTCTTTGGATTTCAGGTACTCTTTTTTAAGACAATAGAAAAAATTTAAATTGTACAAAATCAACATCTTACACAATTAATACACAAAAGACAAAAATTTAAAAATGCATTTAAATAGTAAACTGGCAGTGAACAACAAAAGATTTTGTTTCTGATCAATTACATTTATATTAAAACTGCATTAAACATAATAAATACAACAACAACGAATTTTCAATTTAAAGGACACAAAACTTATGAAAATCGTTTAGTTCATGTCGTCTCTAATAGATGGCGTTACGCGCCCTCCCACTGAGTATATGTAATGTTGAAACCTCCATTTTATCGGACATAATAGTTCGATGACCGAAGTCTAGTCTGCCTTTTCCTTTACACTTTTGCCGTGGGAATAAAAATGTATATCTGCTATCGGGTCTAAGTTTGTACAAACAATGCAATAAAATGATCCCCTACATTACTCAATGTTCCTTTTTGCGCCAAACATAGGGCGATTATGCAGCTGCAAGCAATATATCCTAGAGCAAAAGTAAATTAATTTAGATAATATCATACCAATCTAAAAATTAAAATCTCAACAAACACTAACCTAACAATATGAAGTGTTATTATATGAAATATTTGGGCTACTGTAACTTCGTAAAAAAGTATTTTATTCTAATATCCTAATATTCTAATATGTATTGATAAAAATATAAAAACTTATTTATCTCCTACATGGTAAGTCTTTATACTAATGAAAATTTGAAAATTCGAATCGCACAGTCATGAATAGAATTGACAAAAAAAAAAAGGCAATAAAGCATGGTGCATTACATTAAAAAAAATAATTATAATAAGTATGAGGTATCTGATACTGGCAACAAAAAAACTGCTTCTTTTAATCATTCATTCTGTTGCACAATATTCATTGTTGCAAGACCAACAGTTTTGTATTCTGTAAACTTTTTCAAAAAATTGGAAAAGTTAGTGAATACAAGTAAGTGCAAAAGTTAATATCCACAACTTTGCCAAAAACTTTTATCTGTTATAATTTACTAATATAATTACTGATTAAAACTTCTTTATTTCCGCTAACTCAGAGCATTAAATCCAGCTTATTGCTAGAAAATTTGAGAACGAGGGGGGGGGGGGGGGGAGAGAGAGAGAGAGAGAGGAGAAGAGGGGGGAAAAAAGCGAACTAAATACGAAAAATATTGCTTCGTGTAAAAACTTCAGAAAATACATGTCTTCATTTCCACACAGCATAGATCGAAAAAACTCAAATAAATAAACATGACACATAAATTATTGCCATTCATTTTATCTAATCCAGATTCATTTTTTTAATCAGGAAAAAGTTAAGAAAGTCCGGTTTTCTACTGCTAACTTCCCTCTACAAAACAATTAATAATAAAACGTCGTTTAAAATGTAAACACTTTTTTTTATAAAAAAAATTAAGTTATTTTTATTAACGGTGGTCGGAAAAACTGCATCATTTTTAATGAAAGCCATTAGCAATATAGAAAAAAAAAATTCTTTGCTTTTTTGTGAAAGCCGAAATGAAACGAAAAAATGTGCTACAGCAGCAAAATGGTTGAAGAGATAAAAAAAAAAGAAAAAAGAAAAGAAATAATAAAAAAACGAAGATAAGGAGTACTTAAAGCCAAGCAAACGCTGGAGACGCGTGTAAAAAATAAAATAAAGATGAAATACGTGAAGAATGTATCTTTTCCTCGGTAGTCTTTGGTGCTTTTTTTTCTTCTTTTAACAGAACCAAGTTCTTCAAAAAATTTTATACCGTTAAATTTATATCAAATAAGATTTTAAACAGTTTTATTTTTAAAAAAAGTTTTAGGTGCAGCATCAAAATTTTAGTACTTTAGAATAGTTTATATCTGAATACATTAAAAAGACAAATAGCTGAAACTCTTATTCCTTGGCCGTCATATTAAAGTTTTGCAATTTTTAAGTATACAAAAGGGAGGTGAGAGTTAAATAAAAAAAACAATTTTTATATGTTAAAATTTTCATGTCAAACAGCAATTATAAAATACCCACTTTCTAGATATAACAGGTTGTTGAACGCATATTAATTTTCATATATAATTTTGCACATAACACAGCATCATACAAATAGCATACTTATTAAAATATGCTGAGTTTATCGTCCGCTCCAAGAAAGTTATTTGCATTTCAGAATTCTAAAAGGTAAGTAACGCAAGTACCCAGGTGCCTTTTTCTAGCATTTTTAATCGAGCGATCCGTCCTTACAAAAATTTAAAATAATTAGATTTTTGTTTTAAAAAAAACACCGTTGATAACGGTGATAACAATTTGATAACACCGTTGATAACAATTTGACAAAAAAAAATTGGCTTGAATCCTAGAGATACGAAAAATTAAAGTCCGCTTCATTTCAAATGAAAAGTACTGTAGAATTTTAATTATTCGCAGATACACACGAAGTTCAACATATTTATTTAATTTGTATTCTCACAAATTTTTAAGCATTTTCCCGCTCTTTACTTTATATTGAAGTGAAAATCTATTTAATGTTTATAAAAACACAGTAAGATTACTGAAGAATATAATAGAATATAATAGAAATGTAATTGTATTACAACGGTATTAACATAGTTAATTTTAATATTATTAGTATAATCATGCAATGTAATATTATTACCACGATAGTATAACAATGTAATTATATTATTATTACTGTAATAAAAAAATGTAATTATTAAAATGCTACTATTAATGGCGTGCTAACAGATGACTGCTAAAACTAGTTTTAACCTTATTCAAACACTGCAGGCCAGCTGGGGGCTGGTACTACGTGAACAACATACTGAGGACTGGGTCAGGTTTCAACTAACAGACATAACTGCGAACAAGGATGGGCCTGCACCTGGTCCTCATTTAACCAGAAAACCTGAGAGTTTGAATATTCGGCTCCATCAAGCTCACTGGTATGACAATTCTGTATTAATAAAACACTAGTTGGTACCCGTCAAAACATGACGGCTAGATAGTAAATAAATGTACTAATGCACAAATTATACTCAACACATCATTGCCAAATGTTGAAAATCATAATAATGCGCAGAAACGAATTAATATGTTTAAGCGGCCTTGAGCTTAGTGAGTATCTAATGCCAGACTTAAAAATGTCTCCGAACATGCGCAGAAAGCAATTTTTTTAATTGTAAATTATCGCTAACTAAACAGCGTGAAAAAAGCAATTTCCAACAGGTTTAATCTTATATTTCACAAACATAATTATCATAAAAATAAAAATGGCAGAGACAGATCTAGAGAGACTCCTCGGATTGAAAGTGTATGTCATTAAATCTTGTCACTGAGCATGCGCAGAAATGAATTTTTAACTGTAAATTATCGCTTATTAATAGAAATTGCGGTTACAAAAACCAAATTTGACAAATCTACAGATTACAATCTTTCGTTTAAGACCAAAATGAAGTAAATTGATGCAGTAGTTTTCTCTCACGGACTGCCCAAAAAGTCGGCTTAGCAACTTAAATATATAGATGGCTCGGTCGCTTTGCTCACCTTATTGTTGACGCAGTTGTTTTTCTTCTTGACCTTTGGCAGTGTATTATTGTTTTTGTTCTTGGGTTTCTTCTGCGCTGCAGGGGACTCCTCGAGCACGGGCGGTTGGTCGGCGTTGCTCCTGGGGGCCGCGCAATCCTCACCGCCCACTTTCTCCACACCGTCGGCAGAGTGCTGTTCGAACTTGTTCACTGTCCGCTGGAAAAGAGAACGGGAACTTTAATTACGCAGCCAAATCAAAATTTAAACACAGCAAAAATCTATATATATATATATATAAAACGCGTAGGTATGCGGCACAAAAATCGATGATATTTCTACACTACGAATGGCAACGGCTGCAACTACCAGATGTAAACATTAGCTGCCATCCGCAATTCGCAACCGCGTGTTAACAGAGATTTACGCGCTGAAATCAGGAATGCTCAAAATCGAAATACACAATCGAGTGCAAATTGGGAACTGTCTCGATGAAGAAAACGAAGAAAAAATAATTCATTAAGAGAAATGCATTAAAGAGAGAGCATAAACGATCGCGAGGTTAGGCTTAATCGTCGCCGATATAGCAACCGACAGCCAGTAATAGTTAATTTTCTACACTTTTTTCAGTACTTGCTGAATGTTTACTCCATTTTATAAGTGAAGAAATTTTCCCAACAATTTATTATTTGATATGATTAAGTGGAGATATCTGAATTGTGAACAATATTACGTACAGAGAGTGATGTATTCCACACTATATTTTAGTTCTTCCTGAATTTTTACTCCATTTTTTAAGTGAAAAATTTGTTCCTCAACGATTTCTTATGTTATGTAATGATAAAGTGTGTGGATATCTTAATTTTCAAAAATAGTACATAGAGGGATGTCATTTTAAAAATCCTTGGTGTCGTGTTTCTAAGTCTTATCTTTAACTCTGTTCTGAAGTAATGGAAATTCACATTTTTGAATCCCGATGTTTTAGAATCAGCCTTATAGAGAATACCCCTTAACAACGTATATTTATGATGACGGGTAATGGTAACATTCCTTACATGTGTTACTTTCAGTTGATTTGTTTTGCAAAAGAACTAAAAGCGATCATGCTGGTCGCGCAGCGGCTAGTAATATAAGTAACATAGTGATTCGCAACCTTTTTAAGTCTAACCCCCCCCCCCCCATCTCTTAGATGACCTTCAGTCCCCCCCCCCTTTAAGCCTTAAAAAAACGTTAATAACGCTAGTAAAATACAGTCTACGCATACTGTATGCTAACCATCTGTGCACCCGTCCCTGAATATTATCCATGCCTCCCTAAGGGTGTAACTGTGTGAATGAAGTACAACAGAACTTCGCGTATTAGATATAATTACTGTGCACCACTGTAATGACCCTCTTTCTAAACTAACTTCTCCCTAATTCTATTTTCCACTATAAAATATAATTTACTTGATTATACCGTGAACCTAGTTCATAAAATTTAAGTGCTCAACAATTACTACAATACCATAAATATTTTTATCATCAACACAATCATTAATTAAAAAATATAATTAGTATTAACCCTTAAATCAACCACTGTTGACAGATTCGCTAATATCGTACCGCTAAAGAAAATACTCTTATCAGATTAAAAGAATTACTAATTTTTCACATCATTTAAAAGAATTATACAATGTTTAAAAGAATGTAGCTGAAGCGGAAGAAAATTCTTTCCGCCCATTTTCCTTACTGCAAGACCGCACTGACCGCAGATAAATTAATAACGTTATCTTCCTTAAGTATTACAAGAATTTATGATCCTGAATATACATTTACAGTTAGAATAACTTCCCCCCCTCCCCCTCTCACTTATCGTATACTTAAAATAAATAAATTACACTTTTATCGGATTCGTAGCTACTACAACTGCTGACATAAATAAGATCTGAGAGAGAGAAAAACTCTCTGCTCACGTGACCAGCTTCATCTCGCCGTTGGTAATTCTTTTTTCCCTCTTTCGCAGTTATAAACTCGGAGCTCTGTGTGTTTTGCGAAAGATAAACACTAGAATTTGTTTTATTCTTTCGAATTTTCCTTACATCGAGAACAAACAGACGATAACAAGGGTGCATGCATTCTCGCTGCCAGATACTTTGTCTCGCAATGTTACGATAAGATTTACAATTTTGATGCGAACGCGACGGCGAGATTATTAAGGCGTAACATTTGAAATGCATACAGGATTAATCTCAAGTCTGATATAATTAATTAACAAGCTAATTTTTGGAGTAATAAAGTTAAAAGGAAGTTATTAAAGCAGTTTATCGGGACGCTACTTTAATACAATTCAATTGCTTATTTAACAAAATCCCATCGTTTTACTTAAAAACTTCGTTAAACAGAAATTACCAAGTAAAAACTTATTCTAATTAAATGAAAATGGGTGTAAAAAATCTGAACAACCGTTCATATAATGAAACAGCTATAATTAAGGTAAATTCGGTCTCATATGTGAGAGTAACTAACGAGACAAAACTACTAAAAAAAAGTAGTGTAATAAAATTAAAAACACTCTTTTATATAAATTATATTAAATAATTTACACATGAATATATAAGTGAAACACAGCATATATAAAGTAATGACGGTTAATTACATTCAAACCGTAAAGGTTCACATTCCATAAAAATTCGTCAACAATACGCAAATAAATTAAAATTACGTAATTCTACTCTCCACAAGTTTACATATTTCTATTCAGTATTTACTAGTGAGAGCTTTAATCTGCTGCATTTAACTGTGAAAGCTTTGTAATTCTTATAGCAGTAGCAACTGCTTTTCAGTAACAGTAAATAAAAAAATATAAAAAAATGCTGCAACAACCAACATAAAATGGTTATACAAGTATAGAAGTTCCATCGGTAACGTATTATATTTCTGGAATAGAAATGCAATACAAACCCCAAAACATTACTATTATCCTTTCACATACTAAACAATAAAAATTAAATGTTTCAGATATCATTCAACAGATGGCGCTAACATAAAAGGAACAAGCACATCAAGATGTGAATAAAATATAATGAAAATATAAAATTGAAGGGGAGGATAAGAGATGTTGGGGACGGGGGTAGATTCATCGATTGCCCCATTCCCTCCTCCCATAACAACATGGAAAAACCTTCTTCAGTATAAAGCTGTCCAAAAAATTTATGTTTCGTTTTCCTCCCTTTTTTTTAAAACACTTTTTCTCACTACCTACGAAACTGAACACGAAGTAGATTTTTTTTTTTTTATCTTTCCTATTTCCTTTTTACCATTTTTTTAATACTTTGAGACGAAAATTGTTTGCAACCAAAAATTTTTTCCAGTTAAATTCTTTTCCATCATAAGAGTTTTATAACAATTCCAAACAAGCAACACTAATGATTTATTTACTGTACATACACATTTTTCGGTAATTAAATGACACCCAGGAATCATATTTATTACTAACCATTTATTTTCATAAAAGTTTCCAAAAGGAATATCATAATCACCAAACATAGTTTAGTTTAGTTTATCAAATGCTTGACATCAATGCCTTTCCGTGCCTAATCATCAAAGATAAATATTACAAACAGATTACAGAGTTTATCATGGTTAGGGGGTTGTAATATACAAAGCTATCTAAAACAAATTTTCACAAAGCGTGTTATGTATTTATGAAAAGCTGTTATAAAGGTACTGAACTACTCTCCTACTGAGTATGGGTATTATTATTTTGTATGAATTTAAACAATCTAAAATACTTCTATTACTATAAAAGTAAATATATCTTCATGCCTCCTTCATGTACAAAGGTTTGAAAGACAGAAGGAGTATAAAATGTATACAGTGAAACTTCTCTAGTCGGCCACCCCTCTAAACGACCATATTTTATTCTGAACGGATTCAAGACTCCATAGAGCCAATGTTACGGGATAAACCTCTTTTCGACGGCCACCCCTCAAAACGGCCATTTTTTTCGGAACCACGACTGGTCGCCATAGAGAAGTTACACTTTAAATAATACAGCTCGCATAATTTTAGGACAAAATAAATAATAAGTCCATATTCAATGAAATATATTTTTCAAAATTATATTCTTTCAAACCTGTATTTCACAACTACACACCCATTTGCAAAGCACAAACCAAAAAAATTTAACCAAAGCATTTATTTATTTTTTGACAATAAAACCTTTAGTTTACCTTCCACAACACATCTTGTTTACCAAGCCATTACACTGCGCTCTTGTAAAATTACAAACTATCCTTTATTCATCTAAATTACCAGTTGGAAGAAAGAAACTCCACCTTCCCATCAAACCGGCATCAGTCTTTTAAAGCACAAATCTCTTCGATCGCGCAAAACATTACCGCAACCGTAACGAACGCCGTATTAAAACTCATTACACGCGGGCGAATGCTCGTAAAAATAAAAGTCATAAGCAAACGCTTTCTAATAACAATAATGGAGGAAGAGATCAGTTAACGATCAAACGCTGCTTCTGGCGCATACCTTAATTTTTTTTTCCTCCCTAAGTTTAAAAAGGGTTGGGGAAAAAACCGATTTGTTTACGGTGAAATAGAAAGTAATAAGTTCAACAATAGATAGGAATTAGCATGAGGTTTTAATGCAATGTAAGAAAATACGGATGGATATTTTCGTGCCCTTAATGTTTTTGGCCATCAATGAAGTACACGATTTTGCCTATCAGCTTCTGAAGCGGTAATGAGCATAATTTTATTTCATAGATAGATAATACTGGAAACAAATCACAAGAGCATATAGAACTGCAGAATATTACACTTCACGTCAATTCATCTGCATACATTTTTTTTAAAAAATCAATATTTATTCATACACATAAACAGGATATTTATATATTACGCGAGCAAAAGAGCGATTTAAATGTGCTTATTACATTTTTATCTTCTTGTTCAATCCAACCATGTAGTAAATAACTGCGAAACAAAAAAACGGTCAAAGTTGTCATTTCTATACACCTTATTTATTCCTATACGTTCTGTTCGTACCAAGAATTGAAAAATCTTTCACGGAAAAATCTTACTACATAAGTGATTGATGAAATTATTTCCTGCAAATTATATATAATATGTCAGATTCAAATTTATATATATATATATATATATATATATATATATATATATATATATATATATATATATATATATATATATATATATATATATACATAAAGAATTCTGTTCGCTGTTATCTAAATTTTACACAAACAGCACATACTGCTTATTGTCTTCACAAAATCACACTATTTGTCTTTTTTAAATATTTAATTATAACAAAACGATTCCTACATTCAAGTAACTGAATAATTCAGTTGATACCCAGTACCTCAATTTATGTTTAAAAAAAAAAAAAACCCATCGACCTCAAGTCCCTGACTCAGCTAACATCAACAATTGCTCAAAACAAAACTCTTCGCTACGGTTACCGTTAACTTATCAAAGTTGCAATTGTAGTCAATTAGAAGAGGGGGGGGGGATTTATTTTTTTTTTACTAGACTACATGCTAGAGAAAAATTCAGTCCGCTTCACATATATTTTACAGAGAATTATTTAACAGGTTTCGTCAGTTCCCAAGTGTAATTGTTTATTTACTTCTTAATTAGTTTTTTTTAAAACAAGACGGTATTCAGAGTATTCCCCAAATGATCTTAAATGAAATAGTTATGCTCCATAGATAATTTTAAATCCCCCTGAACTTTCTGCCCTAACTTACATCTCAATCATTTTAACAAAGGTTCTCAATTCTCAATCTTCTGCTTGACAAAATTCTTTCACTGTGCTGTTAAGTGAAAACAAGAAAGAGCCAGACAACTGCAATTTTTGCAGCCCTAGCAAACCTTCCCTTGAAGTTCTTTCTTAACTTGTCTCTACAGCTTCCAAAATGGCTTTTAGTAACACAAAGGATACGTCAGCTTTCATTAATATTCAGAGGCAGTTAAATACAGGTTAATATTGAAAATGACTTTGAACTAAAATAACAATAAATAAAATAAAAAACGGAATGTCAAACAAAATTTCTAAAGCTGCAAATTTCCCACAGCTTTTTAAAAGTAGGCATTATTTCAAACACATAAAACTTCGAAAGTTAAATTTCTAAATGTATGCTAAAGTTGGCACAATAGATTCCACTTTTAAATAACTAAGACAATTATTAAAATGCAGAAAGATATATTTTACATAACACACACTCAGAGGAAAATTATTGTTTCAAGATTTGAAAGAGTTGAAATCATAAATAATCGTAGCGAGTTTGAAGGAAATGTAAGCTCATTAAGTTTCCCCAGCGAAAGGTCATTATCATTTGGGGCATCGAGAGAATATACTTCCGCCTGTTAAATAACACGATCTTTTAATGATTTGGAATACATTAATATCTTATTATTTGAAAAGGAAAGATTTCCGACGGGCGTTATATTCCTGGTTTTAATGAGGGACAAAACATTATTCAAGACAATATGGAAAAATTAAACTACACTCACTAACAAACAATGAATAAACAAATATTATAAAATGATTAAAAAGAAACGATGATCTTTCGTAAAAATACAAAGATACGTTACTTTTACGTTACACATTCAGAGACAGACAGAATTGCACATGCATTCATAAAACTTATAATTTGTTAATATAAGTTTTATGATACATTTAACACTCCAGTTGAAAATTGTAATTTAGTACCATTTACTGTTGTGTTTGCACAACTTTTAAACTCTCTCCCTATGAGTGTATAAGTCAGATTTTATTCACATTCATACACTGATACATAAACAGTCACTTCCCAAAGCATACACAAACTAAAATGAATTCATTTCCACTTGTATACACAGAACAGAAGGAATTGAAATAGATAATATTTAATAAGATAATGCAGCATTTATAAATCAATATATTATCGCTAAAGGAGGCGATTATATTCTTAATAAGGGATGTGATAAGAACAACCTTTTTTCTTAATAATTTAATAATATAACAGCCGAGATGCGCTAAAATATTATGCAAATTGAGAAGCTGAATGGAGTATTTGCAGAATCTCTCTTTAGAGATAATAAAATTTAAGAAGTAAATTCATCACTACGCCAGCAGTTAAAATAAGAAACGTAAATAAAAATGAGTCACTTAAAAACTACGATAAGCCAAGAATAAAAATAGCAAACAAGAGCAATAAAAATTGAATAATAAAAAATAATAACATCACCCCACTCCCATTAAATTCACCTCTCTTTTACGTAATCCAATCCTGCTGTTAAGTCATTACATACACCAACCACGTCACATGTTTATACCTACCGTATAATTCGCAACATATCTATACAGTTATAAGCAGTGTTGGGAGAAGATAGGCCGAATGAAAGTGTCAAATGCACCCCCACAAATTCGTAATAACTAGGTAAATGCACATCTTCTGTTCCACTTGGCAGGCTTCCAAGTTTCCCCACCGTTCTCATCCCTGCAAGCTCCCTCTTTGATCGAACAATTCCGAGTGCATAATGCTTTTTTGTTCGTTTTTGAATAGTTTCCAGACAAAAAAAAAAAAAAAAATTGATGCGATTTGGGTGCTGGTGTATTATTTAATATAAATCGTTTCCTGCATGTTTTAAAACTAAAAATCGTATTATGGTCATTCAAAGAATTTATTGCTCTCACAGATAAAATATTAAGATGCTGTTCCTAAATTAAGCAATTTAAAATCAAGACGGTTGGATAATTAAAGGAGAGCAGTTTTAATGAGCTAAAAAGGAAATTTAAAATAAAATAAGCTAAATATGATATTTTTCGATTATAGAGACGCTGAAGAATCAAAAACAGACTGTATTCAGGCAGATTTTATGTACCAGCTGTAAGGACCTGTTCGCATAGAATCCGTCAGCATTACTAGTATTAACATATTTTAAACCAATCACAGACGTTAACAATTTCTTGGCTAATCGTTTGGAGGTTGTAATTGGTTAAATATATTTCAATACGAGTAACGCTGACGGATTCTATGTGAACAGGCCCTTAAACTCTTGATCAACTAATTACAGTCAGTAATCCTTGTGCACGACACGTATGAAACACGATTGATATAACTGATGACCTAGGTGATATATTACTTATTATCAACGGTGAAATTACCCCCAAAATTACTTATAAATGAATTAGAAATAATACTGGTTAAATAAAAAAAATGAATTTTTAATAGTTGCTGAAAACATTAATCATATTAATACTATCTAAGAATCAAATATTTTATTTATCTACTCGTTCCGGGTCAAGGGAATTAGAGGAAAGACGCTCGCTCTCGCAGGTCACCAAGGTTAATTTTTAGCCGAAACACAAAGGGCAAGAAATTAACAGCGTGCCAACATTGAATAAACATTGCAGTTTAGTGGTCTAAAATCTGAAGATATTTGCAAAATTTTATTTTTCCTACTTTAAAAGATATATTGGTTAAAATTTAAATTTCAAAGTAAATCTTTCGTTTGCCTTAACTGGTGTTCATCTGCGTGTATGTGTGCCTTCTCCCCCTACACAAATGCGTGTCGGGTAGGGATGCGACATCGATGTCGATGTTTTCAAAACATCGATGTTTTGATAAAAATATTGATGTTTTAAACATCGATTTATTGAAGCCGATGTTTTTTTAACATCGATGTTTTGTACTCTATGTTTTACGTTGTCTCGATGTTTTTTATTTTAATGAAAAAGTACCGTAATAAAAAAAAAATTACCACGTAGCATAATTTTCAAACTCAGTAAATGTAAGTCTGAATTCTGAAAATAACGAATACAAAAGGGGGAATGATTCCTTAGCAAACAGACAAATGGCAATTAACAACCAATGAACCAATCAGAGCGCTTGGAATGTTCCTGACACTCCAGAACTTTCCATGGCGTTTTATTTTACAAATAGTATATACACGAGTGCATCCATTTAAGTTTTTGTTTTGTTCTGGTTTTATATAAGTTGACGTTAATATTATTAGTAAGATGCCTCCCAAAAGTACCGTTTGGAAATATTTTTACAAAACCTCTGACAAATGGGCGAAATGCAATATTTGCCTCAAGTCCCTCAAAACTTCTGTCAATACCACGAATTTATCTGGACATTTGAAGGCAAAACATGGCGGTATTTACAACGAGAATTTTGAGTCATCAATGTAGTCCAAAGCAACCAAGTTTTTGTCATTTGTGTCTGCCCAATCAGAGAGTAAAATTAAATCACCCCCTCCCCCCACGACTAACGGAAGTAACATTAATGTTAGAGATTACTAAAACAGTTTTAAAACATGGATGTTCTAAAACATCGATGTTTAAAAACATCGATGGTTTTTGGGCGATGTTTTATTAGCATCGATGTTTTAATATTGGATATCGATGTTTCAAAACATCGATGTTTTGTTATCGATGTCGCATCACTAGTGTCGGGCTGTGGAGAAAAATAGGTGCTGTCACGCTAACTGTTTCCGAGCGGGTATAAGTAAGCTTTCTTTAACCCATCTTAAACTAACTTGCGATTCAAGACTATAAAACTAATACATGATGGCATGCATATTTTTTTTAAAGTTAATTCACTTTTTATGTAAATTATAAATCTTTGAAATTTTGCTGAAGCACGTGTCATGAATCACGAAACCTCATACGGAAATCATGAATTTCAAATTAGTTAAAGAATTGTAATTGAATGCTAACGATAAAACATTTCATCTTTAATTGAAAACAATCTAATTTCATTTACCATTAATAACATAACTAAAAATATCAGTGAATTAAATTTAAATTTAATCATATAATTACAATAAAAATTATTTAATTGTTATTTAACTGTTAACCTATGGAGAAATTTTTTCCCAATGATTTTAGACTTACATTTATTTAATTCCTCAAAACATTTTTTTATTTATTTTATTATTTTTTTTAAATAATTTTTAAAAATTTTAATTATTTAAACGCACATAATTTCCTTTGGTAGACGAAATTTCTAAAATGAATAAGAAGTAAGCAATTGGAGTAAACAATTTTTATCTCTATTATGGAGTGCGATATTTTTTTAAAAAATCCTTAAATCCAACTAAACAATCATTGGGAGCATTTTCTCCATGGTTAACTAACATTGATCCAATAAGGCTTTAAAAGGCCAGTGAACATAATCAAGACTGTGTAAAAATAAACGCTAACTTTACACAAGTTTTTTTTCCCCCCTTCATAAACCTCATTATCGTCTTGCAATATGATAATAGACCATTTAGCAGGATAGACGAACAAAGTAAATATTTGGGCTTGTATATCTCAAACATGTTACGATATAAATAAATATTACAAACGTGAGGAAATGTTTTGGTATATTCGACGTTTATAGGAATAAACATAAAGCTTTACAAATCATTACACAAGACTAGTTTTGCAACAAAAGGAGCTACGCTCGAGGAAATTCGAAAGAAAGAAAAAAAAACAAAACAGGTAAGCCAAACAAGAGGGAACCGGGGGAATGGGAAACTACCATTAAATAATAAGTCAAAAGCATGGACAATATTCCGTCCATTTTTGAGAATTTGTCTGCGAAGAAAATTACCTATTCACTCATCGAGAATAAACCAAAAATATGTATGACACTAGCTGAAAACCCGTACTTCGCTACGGAGAACATTCAAATTAAATACAACGGTCAATGTACGCAATTAATTCCAAATATATATATTTATAATAAATACAATGATCAATGTATTCAATTGATGTAAAAAAATGAAAAAATATATATGTATAAAAAAATCGCAACGGATATTTTTATAGACAAAATAATGAAGAAGAAAATATTCAAATTAAATCTAATAGAACATACTAAAGAATACAGTACAGTTTGAGGAACATTTCTTTTACTGTATTTTAATTTTTTTTTTTTGATAATATCCAATCGTCTGCCGCATTAGCAAGAAAAAAAAAGTGTTTTTTTTTTGTCTATTTCGTTGTTAAGCACGTGACGCAAAATTAGTTTTAAAGTATCACAAAAAGAAAAGAAACCACGTGATCAGCGTTTAATAAATTAAATTCTAAAAATCAATTTTTAAAAATTCACCAAAAATCAGAAAATGGTGGTAAAGATTCGAAAAAGATTTCATTCTAAAGGAATTTTTAGGATCTTTCTCGTGATATAAATTTTATAACCCTCGGATTATTATTTTAAATGCAAACTTTAAAGAATGTTACAAAAACAGCTTAAAAATTTGGTGGAAATCGGGTGGAAATTGGATGGATCGCGGTGGAAAACTTTTTTCCTAAAGTACACTACTGGCTTACAAGGCACGAAAGAAATTCTAAATGTCAGATGTAACCGAACAACAACACATGTATAACTGACACATCTTACTCCTCATTTGAGGAGCGATTATCGACAAAATTACTTTTCATTATACGCAGGAGGGAGGCGAATTCATCGCAAACGAGATAATACAATTGGTATCATTAAATCAGATCTGCGAACCCATTTTCAAATGAAATACGTCAGCCAAATAAAATAAGCGTTATTATTTTTTCCATTTGTAAAAAAAAAAGAAAAGCGTAACAAAATAAATCTAATTGAAGAAATTGTGAAGAGACAAATCTTTTCAAAACGACTACCTTCCAAGGCTTCTTTTATTCTCTAATTACGGGTCTTAAAATGTACTGGCAAGTGTTTATTAAATGAATAGTAGAGATTTTGCAGTCTATGAAAAAAATAATAATAAATAAATAAATAAATAAAAAGGCATGTGAAAAAAAAAATTCAGGTTAATTCTTTTTTTCAGAGTTAGTAAAAAGAATCTTTTAATATTTTCTCAAGTTCCGGGCTTTTAACTTAGTTTTAAGGTTAAAGTAATCGATTTCCAAGTCGACGAAGTTCTATTTTTAAATGACGTTGAAAAAATAAAGGGTGGAGAGAAATTACGTCGCTATAAAGTACAATAATATTCCCAGATAATTTTTTCTAAGGGACCCAAACTAAGGCATCAGAGATTCTGTTAAGGCTGCTATGTACTAACCCTATTGGATTCGCTCACCTCAATGTTAACCTATGGAGAAAATTGCGTCCAAGGATTGCCGAATTGGATTTAAAGGATTTTAATTAATTGTAATCCGTAATAGGGGAAGAAATTTTACACATTGGGGCATTTTTTTTTCTTTTTTTAAAATACAAATAATACTTTTAAATTTAAATTATTCGGGGGGAAAAATCTGGTGTAGTGTGTTTTAAACACTCCTAAATTCCTTTGATGGGCGAAATTTATAAAATGAATCTTGTTGCAAGGTGCTGAAAAGTTCAGGCTATCTGAGAATACCATTTTTATCGGATTATCAGCATTTATAAAGCTGTAAATAGTAGATACATTTTCTCCACAGGTTGACACTAAGGTGAGCGGTAGGGTTAGTATACCCTTCGCTCGTCAATAGGGTTAGTATACCCTTACCCCTTAGCAGCCTTAACCAATGTCGCCAGAAAAAGTCGCTCTTTTAATCTTGGGGTTATAGATCCGTTCTTTACCATTTAAACTCTTTTTTAACCCTTTGAGGGGCGCCGTTAGCACAGTGCAAACGCCTAAAATAATTCTTTTTTCACTTGCATTCAATGTATTCCAGTTAAAGGATCAGAAAATTGGTTAGTACTGCCATCTGTTATCAGTTTAAAGAAGTAAAAACATTTTGCAACCTTTAATTGGAAATTTTTTCTAGATTCTTTAGGTTAAAAAAAAAATTGGGAAAATAACCTGCACCGTGCAAACGGGGGAGGTTGTTGCCTCTGAAAGGGTTACCCTGGAAGAAACGTTCCTTTGGGGAATTTTTAAACCTTAATTGACTGAAATGCAAAGATTAAGAATTTTATTAATGAACTATTCTTTTAAAATTTCTGTTGAATAACTAAAAAAAATTCAAAATACATTCCGAAAGAAGCAGAAACTAAAACAAAAACCGACAAAAGGAAAGAAATCCTAACAACTTTCCATAAACATTTCGTTAAATAATATACAGTGTAACAAACGACTCATACAAATAGCAGCTCCAAAACGGGAGACAGCGGCTTATCACGTAACCACTATATAGTCTACTATGCATACTACCCACCCCTGTCGTCTCTGTACTTCAGGAAACATTTGCATGGCATCTTTTCACGCATTTCCAAAAAAAGGGGAGAACGTTGAGTTAGTGAAA
Source organism: Dolomedes plantarius (assembly GCA_907164885.2). NCBI lineage: Eukaryota > Metazoa > Arthropoda > Arachnida > Araneae > Dolomedidae > Dolomedes > Dolomedes plantarius. The sequence goes on from OU015490.1 coordinate 248,854,139, forward strand.
GTCAACCATTGAGTGGGGGCTGTTTGGAACAGCGTAAAGATAAATATGGCAGATAGCTTATTGTAATTACATCCATTTCCAAACTCCACTGTTCAGTTTCTCACGACAGTTTCAGGGGGCAGTCGCTTGAGACGGATCGACAGCAAATGACGAAGGGAAAATAAAAACGTGTGGGAGGTATGGAGGACAGAAAAAAAAGGGTCCAATTCATGCACTGCATATCGTGGGGCTAACAAAAATACGAAGCATGCCTTAGGGATTCTAATTTAGTAACTTCATGTATAAACAGACCACAATATTCTGTACTGTCCCAAATAATCAAAAGGAAATGGTCGGCAAGATAAACGCCTACGTGGAGTTACAAGTGAAACACACTAAGTCAAAATTATCGATTTTCGGATTTTCAGTTTTCTTGACCACAAAAAGAAGATGTTTCTACTGGTGAAACCCACTAAGTCATAACTTTATTTATTTCATTTTTTTCCCAATGTTTTGTAATCACATTAAGTACTCTAGGCTAGTAGTTTGTATAGGTGAAACACACTAACTATCCTGAGGATAATAATATAAAATAAGCACATGAGAGCCAAGACTAGTTCGTAGTTAGCACCCCCCCCCCCCAAAAAAAATAAAAAAATAAAAAAATAAAATAATAATAATAATAATAATTAAAGCCAGTGCTATAACTTAATTTGATTTAATAATATTAGTACCAAAGAAGTTAGAAGAAAAAAAACTTTGATCAGTGTTTTCTCAAAATCATGTTTTTTGACTTAGTGTGTTTCACCTTTAACCTCGTGATATATTTCTGAACAAGGTTTATTTTGCGATTCGGTGTATTTCCCATTCAGAAAATATGAATGTATTCAGTACCTCAATGTCAAACGGAAGGCTCAATATTCTGGATTTCTTCATAAATTTACGCAAACAACAAAGATTTAGAATGTAAAACTTATTTGTTATAGCTTATGTCCCCTGGCGGGAAAGTATTCCAGACCAGGTCTATATAGGCTTGCGGGCTGGGGCTCCGGTTTATAATGGCACCACAAGGGTCGGAGTCCGACTTAGCCAGGTGCCACCCCAATTTTGACCGAACAACCCCTCGGGTGACATCTGAGGCAGGGTGAATTTGCCTTCCCCATCAACTGACCCCAAAAAAGGACTTTCCAATCTACGGATTTAACGTACCCATATCCGGCCTAGAAACGGAGGTATTTAATGGCGCTTGTCGGGATTCGATCCGAGCATCCTCAGTACCGAAAGCCAACACGCTACCACTAGGCTACCTTTGGCCCAAAACTTACTTAGTCGATGGTAAGAATTCCCTGAAAAACTAGTAAGATAACCAAAACGAAATAAACACAATTGATAGGCCCTATAACGCATTTTTAAGACGAGGCGAGGGATTATTAGGGCACGTGACTTCAACACGCGTTTTTTTTTTCGGGTGGGACGGAGATATTTTAAGGCTGTGCGCCCTCTGAAGCACTCGCACTGTTTTAAATTCGGTCTGGCCCCCTGGCGCCAAGTGAAGTCACGTTAAATTTGAAATTTGCCTACGGTACATAAAATATATGGCGATACAGGCCTACTTCCACAAGTACGGGGCTGTAAGGAAGGTAAAGTTCCCAGGGTTCGTTAAACCCACTTTTAATGCCCATGAGTGCGCAAGACTATTTTCCAAAAGCCCGGCGTTTACTCAAGACGCCATCAGGGTGTTTGGGGGCTGAAGTGAAATTATGCCCCTTAGAAGAGAAAAATCTGAAGAAGAATGGTAATTTCATTGTTAATTTTCATCATTCCCAACTTGAAACGCCCCATCATATCCCGACCCTAGAAACCGGAACCTGGCTGTTAAGAAAAGGACTTGTTAACTGTGGTGATAGCAACGCTTCTGTCAACCTAGGTGGCTAAAATGAGATCTCTATGTGCAGGCCCCGTTAACAGAATATACAGCCAAATGAAGAAAAAATGATATTAAAAGAAACGCTACTGAAGATTTATTTAAAATTTCCTAGTAAATAATTTATTTTGAAAATGCCCTGTATCCTTTCCTCCCTCCCCCCTAATCAAATCATAAAAATATCCTCAAAACCTAGGTTGTCGCAAAGTTGTGTTCATATCTTTGTTACACTCACTTGATTACCACAATATATTACAGTTGAACCCCGTTATAACGAACTTCAAGAGACCAAAGGGTTTGATCGCTTTATCCGGTGGTTCGCTATATCCGAACCGTTAAGAAAAATGCTAGAGTTCGCAAAATGTGTAACTCATTAGTTGCAATGTGTATTCAATAATGTATTAAAAAAATGATAAAATCTATTAAAAATGATCATTAATGGATTAAATCGAGTAAAATCGATTACATTAAACTGACACAATACTTACTAATTAAATTACGTACAATAGGAAAACGGCGGGACCCAAATTTTCGTTCGTTATATCCGTGAGTTCGTTATATACCGGGTTCGCTATAACGGGGTTCGACTGTATTTCGGAGCAATAACCCTTTAAGGGCCTTTATGTTTTCGTTATACATTGTGAACAGTACTCGCTGATTTTTTTTTTTTCGGGCCGTGTTACTGAACTGGGCATTAACAAGTGCCAGGATATATTAGCCAAACCTTAAAATTTGTTTTCTTTCTCCAGTGGTTTATTTATTTATTTTTACCACGAAAAAAAAAAAACTTTCGCTGCTATTTCTTACAAGCGAATAAGCCCTCATCGCTCAAAACCGTTCCCAGATATTACTCCCCGTTCCGGCTGCCAAAGACTAAAATTATCATGCATGCCTAAGCTTTGACGAAATCGAAATTCACACTCAAGAATAACACCTCCACGTAATCGGGTAACGAAGAGCGATTGTTCGCCCACAGTTTCTTTTTTTTTTTTCCCGCTGCAACACTGGTACAAAGGTAAACAATCTACGCGACATCTGTGTCTGCGAAATACGAATGTCGCAATGCCGGTGCATATGTTCTGTTGAATGGGAAACGAGCGACAAGCCTGGATTACGGCCAAGCTGCGAGAGTGACTGACCTTCCGGCGCGCCAAGGCGACCTTGGGGTGCTCCAGAGAGAGAGTGGAAACGCTCATGGGAGACCATGGTAATTTTAGATAAAACAGAAATAAAGTTCTCGTGTTGCTGGTACAGGAGTAGTCCTCGCAGACCCTTTCCTGTGTTACTGAAATAATGAGTTTGGGAATTTAGCGCCGCACTGTGGTAACTGAACGTGAGAATATAATTTTTACACGTATCTAGACGCGTACATTTCGAATTAAGGCATTCGTTCTAAGATACAGTAGAACCCCGTTATAGCGAACCCGGTATATAAAGAAAGAAAATTTTGCTCCCGCCGTTTTCCTATTGTACGTAATTTAATTAATATTGTGTCCATTTAATGTAATCGATTTAATTAATTAAGTCATTTTTAATATATTTTATTATTTTTTTAATACAACATTAATGAATACACATTGAAACTAATGAGCTATACATTTTGTGAACTCTAGCATTTTTCTTAACGGTTTGGATATAGCGAACCGCCGGATAAAGCGAACAAAACCTTTAGTCCCTTGAAATTCGTTATAAAGGGGTTCGACTGTATCTATCATAAGCGTATAGATAAAGGGAAAAAAATACATTAATATCATTCATGGTAATATGTACCAGAAAACACAATGAGTCAAAACATTTAAACGCCCTCCTCGAAATTGGTGCTCAAAAGCGATTAACGGCACAGGGAAAGTAAACTTACAACATACGCACGCACACACAAAATTAAATACACTAATAAAAATAAATAAATAAACAAATTAAATAAAATATTACACAATTTTAATTTATTGAAGGAAAACACATATTAAAAATCGAACTTTTAGAAATCAAACATTTGGTGGTCGATCATGGCTTATTGGTGCACTTCGAACGGTAGAAACATTCAAATGGGTCGATTATGAGATTCTTTCTTTATTATTATTATTTTTTTTTGGGGGGGGGAGGCATAAAAGAAATATTAAGAAATGGGCTAAAATGATAGAATAATCACTAAATTCAGTAAACTATTTTTCGTGTTTCTTCTCTAAAGATTCTAGAATTTCTCTGACAGAAATTAATCTTATTTACATTCTAATATAGACTTAGAGATAAAAAGACAGCATAAACGCATAACGATTTTGCCGATTTGTCGTTAATTTTTCTTCTTATATGTGGAATACTTAGCTAAGTTATTATTATTATTATTATTTATTTATTTAGCCTTCATGTAGATCCAAATCAACCTTTCATCCATTGATTGGATCGATAAAATGAGGACCAAGCATGCTTGGGATATAAACTCTGGAGGTTCCCCGTCAGGTTGACCACCTGACTGAGACATATGCTGTATGGCACCTCAAGCCCGCGGTCAAGAAAGCGGAGATGGGTACCGACGGCCTTGGTCCACAGCGGACTGTTGCGGCATGAGTTTAGTTTATAGATCCAAATAATTACTGATATGCTCATAAGTGTCGCATATGTTTTACAGTAGGTGATGCAGCTTATAACTGTAAAAACACTCACTGAATTTCAGCAAAGAATTTCTGCTGTATTTTGAGTATTTAAAAAGTAAGAATTGTTTAAAACAAATTTTAAAGAAATTTAAGCATTTAGAATTTTTTTTTAAAACGAAAGTTACATTTTAAGAATATTTTAAACTTTTAATTTATTCTATTTTCTGAACATTCCTCTTCAAAAACGAACGTTTGTAATCATCAGCTTCTTAAACCGTATAAAAGCACCTAAAAAAGAGATTCTTTACAATGCTGAGCCTCTAAAACCCAGCGAAATGCGAAGATATATTTCTTGTCACAGAAAAGCTAATTCACACTTTTGAATTTTTTCTCGAAATTCAAAATTAGACCTTATGATATAATAATCGTGCTTTTTTTTAATTCAAAACTTTAATTTCATTGTCTAAAAAAAAATCAATTTTTATATCGTAGTTACAGACGATAATCTCTGTGAACGTCCAGTAAAATAACCACAGAAAAAGTAAAAAAAGGTGCGAGCTCTCTATTTAAATGTCTACCTTCAAACACAAAAAATAGAATTAAAAAAACAGGTATTTGCTAATATATGATTAGAAAGATGACGGAAGTAAAATTCCTATCTGATGCACAGCCTTAAAGTAGCAGTGAAAAAACGACTCTCTCTTTTCTCTGGATCTTGGCCCCCAAGGTCGATTGGGAAGGTAAGTTAGGAACTAAAACAGATGCAAATGCAACCCTACGATAGTTAGGGGCTCTGCCAAGAATTCAAGTAATCTACAGATCTTTACTCTTCTCAGCTACGAAGAGTTAGCAACGGTACTCAACAAATGCTGATTCCATTCATTGAATGCCAGCCCGATTTGGCGTTCCTCAGTTCCAAATGTGACTGAACAGAATCTTTGTTCACCCCCCCCCCCTTTTTTTTCTAAATACAATACAGTAGTATTTCAACAGTAATTAATTCTCCGTATAAGCGAGAACTGGATATACATAATTTAGCAAGAGTCCATTTGAGAAATTCTAGAATGAATATGACAACATAACTTGCGTTTATTTTCCGCTACGTTTTTCTTGTCTGACCCTCCAAGCTTTTGAGACGATTTTCCGTCGCACGTATTCAAGTTTGAAAAGCGCTTGTGACGGATTATTTCCTCCAATTCGTCTCAGATTGTACAAGTTTGATGTTTTTTGAATGCCAAACTAGAGTATGGAAAAATTTGCCAGAAACGCTTTCTTTTTCAACGGAGTTCAATTTATCAATAAAATGTTTTTGTTGTTGTTTCTGATGCCCCCTGGCCGGAAGGAAGTAATCCAGACCAGGTTCATATAGACTAACAGGCTGAGGCGTGCGGCTCCGGTTTATAATGGCACCACAGGGGTCGGAGTCCGATTTAGCCAGGTGCCACCTCAATTTTGTCCGAGCATCCCCAGGGGGCGACATCTGGGGGAGAATCGTACCTTCTCTGACCTCATAGAGAGACAATTAAGATGTTTTTCCTGTTTCAATCATGTTACGTTCCAGTATTGAATTTCCTCAGAAATAAATTTGAAAAACATACAGGGCGCGGTGGCCCGGAAGGCAAGAGCAGCGGGCCAGATATCCGAACGTCCCTGGTTCGATGCTCACCGCTGCAAATTCACCGCCGTGTTCACTAATGGTGGCCGGGGCACGTAAAATCGGTCGCGGCTACAATGTCCTCCAAGTTCTTAAATTTACCTCTGGAGGTGCGGGGTCAAGTGTTCAGGTCTCGTCACTTGACTCGGTTCAAAATGACGGGACCGATCATTTGGCCAAGTCGGACTCAGACCCTTAAGGTGCCAGTCAAAACTGGAGCCGCACCTTCATTTGCCCATAGCCTTCGGGACTTGACCTGATGTTGCTGTCGGTCAAGTGGAATAAGCAACAACAACAACAACATAAATTTGAAAAACGGAAACGTTGGGAAAAATATAATACTTTTTAACCGGTGACGCTTTAAAGTAACATGACAGAAATTAAAAACACGTCCTCTCAAGGATTCCCATAATTATGTATTTCTACGTAGACACTCCCCCGAAAGATGTAGTAACAAAACCCTGTGGACCACCAGGTAGGTCTTATCTCCCACATTAGCTGCGTCAATTTATGCAATGTCCCCAGTCGGTTACATTCTAGGACAAAATCAGCTCTCGAGGTTCCCAGCCGATTCCGGAGGCAGATAGCCATCTCCTTCCCTCCAAGTGGGGAAGATATCTCGCATAGTTCACATTCTCGGTCACGTGACAAGGGAGGCCCTCACTCACTCCTAGAGAGATATCCTCCATCTCTCTCTCCCCTCTTACGCCGTTTATTCTCCGGCAGCTGTTTCCCATGCATTTATCGGGGTGATAGCGGGGGTAGTTGTCAGAAAACGTTGCCGTGGAGAGGGGTGGAGAGATAAAAGATGATCCGAGATGAGCGATAACCATATTCTTCCTCCAGAATTGTTTTTAGTGTCTCCGGTTATAACCCTTTTTCGGGCACGGCATCATGAATATTTTATTCCTTAATGTGCTCGCGGGCAGAGCAGCCATGTCAGTCTGCTGTCATTCGATTTGGGGGGTAAACGTATTCCATAATATCTGAGGCGTTATTTGAAAAAGGTAATAAACTACTTTGAGAATCCTCAGAGAGTGATTTTTTTTTTTTTATACAGACGAAAATTTTCGTGTCCCCATTATTCTTTTTAAGCATAAAAAAAATGGTCAATTTTATAAATTCTCTATCTCTTCTCGTTATGCTCTTTCTGTGATAAATTTATGGTTTACCTTAATATACCACAATAATTCATTTTTAACCAGTTGCGAAAATGATCATGTTTATTCCTAATATTTGTTCTGGCGTCAAAACAAGTTTGGTCATTTTTCTCATTTCACATACAGACATTTCTATACGAACGTAAATTCCAGCATCTCGATTTTTTCAGCATAAAATCTGGCCGTTTTTATGTATTTTCTTTCACTTGTTTTTCTCTCTAAGATACACATTTAGTATACCTTAATATACCACGACTAGTTATTTTGATTGGTTGAGACAATTATAAATTCAAGCGTCTTGAATAAGTTTTAATTTTTCCCCATTTCATTTCACAAAGAGATTTGAGTAAAAAAAGATTAATTTTTAGAATTTAATTCATCAAATGCTGATCGAGATCTCTTTTTTTTTTTTCGTGATACATTTAATTAATTTTGCGTCACGTGCATAACAACGTAATATATTGACCAAAAAAAAATATTAAAATACAGTAAAAGATAAAATTTAACCACTAGACAAATTGTGATGAAGTTTAATAAGAATTAAATTCAAATTAGTATGTTTTATGGATATTAAATTAAACCTATATATAAAACAGTTTCGTGACTGACTGACAGACCTCGCACAGACCAAACCGCTAGACCTTAGGGCTGAAATTGTGACAGACGATAGACACTGTCTGTAATTCAGATGATGCTGTTAACTATCCGGTAGATTTTTTAAATTTCCTTAAACCACCGGGTTTTCCATACCATAAGTTCTCTTTGCGGAAGGGCACACCCGTAATGTTCCTTCAGAATTTAAAACCACCGAAATTGTGTAATGGTTCTAGACTACAAGTCAAAGCCCTGCATAAAAATTTAATCGAGCCCATTATTTTAACCGGGTGTACTCAAGGAGAAAAAGTGTTCGTGCCACGCTTTCCTCTAATACCCAATAACCTCCACGTTGACTTTAAGAGACTGCAATTTCCCCTCAAAGTATGCTTCGCTATGACGATAAGTAAGTCTCAAGGCCAAACTTTAAAATACGCTGGCGTAGATTTAAAATTGTTTCTCCCACGGTCAGTTTTGCGTAGCTTGCTCACGCGTAAGTTAGCGGACGAGCCTGGTAATATTAGTTCTGCCCAATGAAGAAACAAAAAGTATTGTTTGTAAGGAAATCCTCTAAAAAGCAATTTCATTATTTTTTCATTGCAATTATCCTAAAATGTACTCCGTAATGAAGCACGGGCATTCATCTAGTTACTAATATATCATCTAACTAGAAACAAGTTTGGTCATTTCCCCCCCATTTCAAACACAGCTATTTTTAAAAGCATCGTAAATTTCAGCACCTCGAGTCTACCACATAAAAACAGTCGATTTTGAACATTTTATTTTTTCCTCTCTGTCTTGTTTTCTCTCCCTGGGATGCACATGAATAAACTGCGACCACCTATTCTAAATGGTTGAGAAATTTATAACCAATCTATTTCCTAGGGTCTCAAAACAATTTTGCGTATTTTTCCATTTCATTTCATGGACAGATGAGTTCCCACATACAGTGAGAGTTCGCTGGGAATTATTCTGAAGCTGGTCGCGATTATTGTGAAGCACTTAGCTGATCGCGAGCTATTTACAGGGTGTATTTGCATAATATTTCAATATTACGCCATTATGAAACAGTGAACACTAAAATTGCAGCTTTTCGTTCGTCCCATAGGATTTGCCTCTAAGAATGGCAAAACTTGAAAAAAATTTTACAGTATGAAAGCATGTTGCTGTTGCTTATGCCCCTTGACCGACAGGAACATCAGATCAAGGCCATTATAGGCTATTGGGCTGAGTATGGACGAATAAATAACATTACCAAAGCCTACTATAAAATAAAGAGAAGTTGAGCTTACACACCGTGAAGATCAGATATCAGTCTAAACGTATACGAGTCTTCACACACGAAAGACACGATTAAAGGCAGTATATTATCAATTTACGTAGGGGGAAAATAACTAAAAAGTAAAATTATGTAAATATTGATTTATTTTTCATATCTGAGTTCAGGATTTTTTTTTTTTTCAATTTATTTCGGATTAATAAGAGATTTTGAACAACGCTTTATGCTTTTAAGCGTAAAGCGTTTTTAAGCATAAAGCCATTTTGACTGGTTTGGTAGAAATATGCATATTTGATTTGTTGAGGGCGCGCTGGCCCAGTTGGCAAGAGCAGCGGGCCAGTGATCTCAACGTCCCTGCAAATCCACCGTCGTGTTCACTAATGGTGGCGGAGGTACGTAAAATAGGTCATGACTGCAATGTCCTCCAAGTTCTCAAATTTACCTCTGGAGGTGCGGGGTCAAGTGTTCCGGTCTCGTCACTTGACTCGGTTCAAAATTACGGGACTGATGTTCTTCGAGGTCAAGTCAGATTTCAGCCTTGTGGTAACTCGTCTTAAAGTGAAGCTGCTTACTACCCTTCGCCAAGGACCTAGGATTTGAGGACCTAAGTCCTTTGGACTTGGTGTAGGCTTTCCTACACCAAGAGGTTGGTTGGTTGGTTGGGGTTTTATGGCGCAAGATCCAAAATAGGACATAAAGCGCCAAACACAAGACTAGAGCAAAAAGAGATTATATAAAGAGTCGCCAAGATCGAACCAACGGTGAAATAACAGATTTATAGCCAACACTAAGAAATATAAAAACGAGTAACCGTGAAAAACTGAATAAAAGGGATGATAAAAATTATGTATAAACATGTTAGAATGATGATATATACAAGGTAACATAGAAAGATGATATGTAAAATTCATAAAAACGGTGATATATAAGGTGGTGAAAACAATGATACATAAAATTGATGAAAAGATTATAAAAAAAGATATATTTGTTAAACGCAATAAAAGTTTAACTATAAAATCAATTGCTAAAGCACAGACTGTGTATAAAACCAGTAAAAAATAAGAAGGCAAACAGAGCAGGATGGGGGGGGGGGGGCTCCCCCAGCAGTTCAGATAAGATAGGTGAACTGGAGCCAAAAAAGCTATCATACTGGGCTTGAAGCGAAGGGCAAGACGTCAACTACACCAAGCGGATTGGAAACAACAACATATATGACTTGTTGACAGTTCAAGTATTAAACATAAAATATATATGTATTGAAGTAAACAAACAATATATTTTAAAAATTTCTTCGATAAACCTTTAGCAGAAATATCCTACAGAAAATTAGTTACTTATAATATTTTGAAATTGAGCACACGAATATAAACGGGGGAAAAAAGCAATCACATATGTATAAAATTTAGCACATTTATTGGTATATTAAACGACATTTTAAGAAAATAATTGAAATTTTAAAAAATATTCTACCATACTGTAAGGTACGTATATATATTAATAATCATATTTACATAAATGCATTACAGAATAAAAGCAAGTTGTATGCTTGATATGCAATATATTACATTCATATACCCCATTGTTTCTATCTTATCCAAAACGCATCTTTGAAACGTGATTGAAACAAAACATGCTTCTACTGAAGTTAAACGATCGTAAATATTAATAGTTATCAATAACAGTCTTTCAAAGAATTTTATATTGACATGAGAAACGAGTATAAAATTTCTGTTGATTCTTTCCTTCGTGCTTCATGGTTTAAAAATGATTTTCAGAAATTACGTCTGTATAAAAAGGCATTGCATTGTTCACTTAATGGTATTCAGCTCTCAAATGACGATATGAAAAAGAAATTCTGTGTATTTTTTTTTATAATTTTTTTAATGCCTTCAATAGCACGAAGGTTGAAAACTGCTTAGCATCAAAATGCTATTAACTCGGAGGAAACATCTGTGTTACCTTGACCTTGACAGGCGTGTTATTTCTACTGACATATCAGTCTGATTGTTTTTAGGAATTTGATAACAGCCTAGTTCATATAAGCATTATTTCCCTGCCATTAATGTCAAGGAGAACGAAGACTCGCTCGCTTTTATTCTCGGTTACTTTTCATAGTACAAAACACCAACATATTAATTCAATATTACAGTTGACCCTAGACCAGTGCTCCCCAACCTTTTTATCGCCGCGAACCGGTCAACGTTTGATAATTTTACCGCGGCCCGCTGAGGGGGGGGGGGGGGGGGAACTTTGATTGTTTATATTTTAGATTGTTTTCATTTAATAATTTTAATTTAATTGTACTTAAACATGCCTTCAAAATAAAATACAGTTACACCAAAAAATAAATATAAAGTGATTTAACATGTTAACTCACTAGAACGCTAAATCAATGAGAACCCTGAGCTTGTGGCCCTAAGCTGGCGGCCCGGTACCATTTGATCCGCGGACCGGTACCGGTCCGCGGCCCGGGGGTAGGGGACCACTGCCCTAGACTATGGCGAATCGGAATATTCGCGAGTTTGCCATCGATAATTAAACAGGAAAATTTTGAAGTGTCGCAATCAAGTGTTTAAACAAAATCATTAAGGTCTGTAAAATACAGTACTATATTGAGTTCAGGTGTATTATACAAAGCCTACTCTCTTAATTCGTGTTGCAGCCTACAAGTTGTTAATATAATTAAGTCTATAAAATAAACTGTAGAAAGCATAGTGTATTTTATCTACAGCACGATTTAAATACAGTCAACAGTATAAAGAGCCAAAGTTGAGAAGGGATATATATATATATATATATATATATATATATATATATATATATATATATATATATATATATATATATATATATATTCGCAGATTTTCTGTGTTCGGAAGGTTTGTCCTCTGATCCTAAACCTTGTTGGATGTGGAGGTATAGCGACGAGCCAAATACAACAAATCACACTCTCCATAGCCTAGAATTTGCAACACATCATAAACGAAAGAAAAAAATCATACAAATAAAATATTACATTGTTACACATCACCAAAACGGATTTTTGATAAACATTTTTAAATTACTGCTTTGAACATGCAAAAGAGCTGTCAACTTTTTAAGCAATGTCTACTAACCGCAAAACGATCTATTACTGCTGGGTCTACAACCATGTTTTTTCTGGAATATATGTGACAAGACACAAAATTCTAATTTGATACTTCAAATGCCTTCAGCCTTTTATTCTATTATACAGTTCTTAAAAAATATTCTTTTAACTATATATATATATATATATATATATATGCTTATGTCTCTTTAATTTTTTTTTTTTTTAATGCAAGAAGTACCCAAGTCTGTCCGAAGATTTAAAAGTGTTTTCTAAACGATTGTACAGACTTGGGTACTTCTTACATTGAAAATAATATTTTTTTAAAGAAACATAAGCAAACAAAGTCATCTAGGAAAAAACTGACTTAGGCCCTTCTTGTACCAAGCCACACACATATACACATACACATACATACATACATACATACACATACAAACATACATACACATACAAACATACATACACATACAAACATACATACATACATACACATACAAACATACATACACATACAAACATATACACACATACATACACATACAAACATACATATACACACACATACACACATACACATACATATACACACATACATACACATACAAACATACATACATACATACATATAATTAAAACCCTGGTAAAACCGAATTTCAATTGTGTTATGAAAACATCCATCTCTGACTCTATACTCTCACTACCTTTAGTACATTAACCACTAATTGAATTTTAGCTCTCAATAACAAATTGAAACTTTCCTAATAAATTACAAAACAGTTTCTGTCCTAAATACACCCAAGGCAAGCATAGATTGGGACGCCATTGTTTGCACAAATAAATATCGAAGAAGTGGGTTGAACGAAAATAAGTCATTTATACGTTTCACAGCGGATTTAGCAGAACAATCAACAAATAACTGAACGAAGAAAATTTTCTAAAAGAGACTAGCCTAGACGTATATCACATAACTGAAAAATACGCAAATTACTTCTGACAGCTTTTCAGTTAAAACTTAAAAAAAAAAAGACATTAAACATTATACACCATTTAAATAAAGGTAGAAAATAAAAGATTTAATTTAAAGCGTGAAAATTAACAATGTATTTAAACGCTTTCAAAAGATTGTCATACCAATTCATTTCAGCGGGAACTAAATAGGTTACACCCACAAGCTCGCTTTTTATAAAGCGAGATAAAAGCAATTACGCATCTGATATTTTCTGAACGAGAGCAGCTACTGTCCTTCTTTTGAAAGACTAGATTACTTCAGCATAAAACAAAATTTCTAGGTCTTACTCTTATCACGCATTCGTTACCTCATTCACTTCTCAAATAAAATTATTAGTCATTATTAATCTCACCGAGATGGCAACGCCTACTACGTTGTTTCTAATAGGTCTGGTTGCACGGGCGACCTTGGAGAGTGAAAAACAAAATCTTTCACGAGGATGCTACTCGCGAATGACATTAAAACGACGAGAAATGGTGTTGCCAAAGGAATAAATGAAACTTAGGCCACAGACCAGAGACTGTCGTAAATTTTCAAGACTAGGTATGACATGTTTTAAATTAGGGGACGTTTACTAAATAGGTAACGTTACGGAAGTTTTTCTTCATTTAAATACTAATAATTATCAAAAGTCAGTTTAATTAGTTAGTCGACCTTAAAATATCTGTCATATACCCCACCCCACCCCTGAAATCAATCGCGAAAATTTTAGAAAAATAATCCGACAGTTTCACTTGGGTGGATTGATGGAAAAATCTTACTACATCGTCCAAATATCATGCGACTTATATACCTTAGATAAAATGTACCTATTTACACAATGTTAAATCATAAATAGATTTTACTTCAGTCTCGACTACAGATAAATTTTATTGATTGACTCATTTATCCTAGAAAACTGATTTTTCGTCCGATACAAACATCAGCCAAAACTACTGAGTTAGAACAAGGTTACAAATTTTTTACATCAATTGTATACATTGATCGTCGTATTTATTATAAATATATATATATATATATATATATTTTTTTTTTTGAATTAATTGCATACATTGACCGTTGTATTTAATTTCAATGTACTCCGTAGCGAAGCGCGGGTTTTCAGCTAGTATATATATATATCGTGACTAAAACGTACCATTTTGTTGATATACGCAGAAATTAATTAGTAGCTAAACTACGTACAACTAAACTTGACGCACCGTGTTGAAGAGGTGGAGTTCTAACACACATATACAATATTAAATCGTCACGAAAGAATACCATTTGTATTTATAAAAATATACATATCAAGTAGCCATTCATAGCATTAAGAGGGGAAATGGAAAAAATAAATTATATAAATTCCAAAAACCAGGTATTTACAAACGCTAGAATTCCTTTTTATTTTGAATTACAAACACTGCACAATTTTAAAACAATAACAAATTTAAAACAGAAACTTCACTAGCTATTTCGTATCACGACCACAACGTAAAGGCATTTAATTAATATAGGCAGATATTAATTAACGCTTAATTACATAGTCTAAACTTATTGCATTAAGCTATTGGGAAGGTGGAATTTTACACGCACACATACAATATTAAATATTAGCTCGCTATGAAAGAACGCAATTTGTATTCATAACAAACACATGATTCCATGTAGCAATACTTAGCACTAACAGAGAAAGTGGGGAGATGGGAAAAGAGCAACAAAAAACAAAAAAAAAAACTTGTGAAACTTCCTTCTGGAACCTGTTGGGAAATTTTTTTCTTCTTTCGTTTAATTTTACTTTTTATTTCTTTCTCTTCTTTACATTTTTTCTGCACGACCATGAACTTTGAACTTGCGATGCATGACGGGAAGCCTAATAATCTTTTCCTGTAGTTTCATACTAGCACACACAAAAAAGAAAAAAAAAAGAAAGAAAAAATGAAAGAGAAAAAAACAGAAAGGAATAATAATAAAAAAAATAAATTCTGATTTACGTAGATCTCTTTATTTATACTAGCAGCACCGTGTGACATAAAAATTAAACCTCAGTTATGTGATTCAATTCGTGACTGACTGTAATATGTTTTAAGAAAATAAAGCTCGGTACCCTAAAGGTCAGGTTTTAACAAAGGAAAAAAAATCGTGAGTTTGAATGACAGGTTTTATTTCAACTAAAGCTTTAAAATGAAAAATACCTAAAGAGGAACCACGATTCTAACGAACGCCGAGGGACTAATAAAAACCTTCGTTAAATAGAAGCATCTTCATTAACACTGAGGAAAACACCATAAAAACCTTAAAAAAAAACTGCTTATCTTCGATGTTAAACCTACGTTTTACTTTTATTTAAACTTAACAAAATTTTACCCGTTAAATAAAATCTATAGTGTAGTAACCAGAGGATACTCTGCCCCTGGCGATTATATCAGGGGACTGGTCCTCCAGGTTGGGGGTTGGGCGTAGGACTAATCACCATACCCCTTAAAAAATCTCTGATTCAGATATCAGAGTTAATTCCGGATCGACTTTTCCCCAACGACAAGGAACGAAAAAGGATTTCAAATTTGGCAAATTGAGGGTACGCGAAAAAGAGGAAGGATTTTTAGAGAGAAAAAAAAGTAACTTTAAAGTAAAAAAACGACCTATCATCGAGCAACTGCGGCGCCACGGAAAATGGAAACAAACAGAATTATTCTTCTCGCAAGCACTTGATTTTAAGATTAGCAGACGCGGAAAAAAATTAAAACGTATGGCCACAATTTTCGACGAAAGCATTAATTTACGGCCGTTTTCTGTTAATGTATTGTAAATAAGTGGAACACTTACATTTCGGAAGTTGATTACAAGAAAATATTAACTTTGGGAAAGAATCATGTATGAATTTTACAAGTAAAAAGACGCAGATCAGTCCTGTCTTACAGCAAGTTTCGGCGTGCATGGAACAGGTGCATCGGACTTATACCCACAGTATTTCATGCAATTCTTCAAAAATTTCAAATTCCTTGGATGTACACATAGTCGGGAAGAAACATCTGATATCTTTCATATTGCTTATGGGTGAAACATAAACAGCTCTTATCTGGAGATTTATTCCGCAAGTAAATCTTTTATCCAGAGTACTTGGAGATCTCCCCCCGGTCTATGACTGGTACTTGTGTCTGCCCTGGTAGAGCTCTAATCTTCAAGGATGATAGAGCTGGGCAGACTGCAATCTCTAGGTTTCCCAGTGGCCATGAGGTGCCTAAAATTTGATCGACAAAACAAAACTTTTCCCCACTTGTAAGAGGTATAATAATGAGCAGGTCGCTCCAAGCCACATCCTAACTTACTTAAATTTATCTAAGGAGGACGTTATAACCGATCCTCGCCTATTAATGGACCTCCTGAGGATTTATATGCTCATGGACCTGGTCTAACGCCGCTAGACCAGGAGGAATTAGAAACAACATAGACAGTAATGCTTACTCCACACCAACGGCGAAGGAGACGAAAATCGTGTATCTTCGTTGTTGCGCAAGCGTATTACAAATAAATTTTCACTTCCCCGGTTCATCTCCGTCTCTGGTCTCTGCGGTTTCAAGTTGGAAAAAGTTCAACTGTTGTCTCTGCCGCCATGTTCAACAGCCAATCAAAATAGAAAGAGAAGATCATGCGCATGCGCAAATAAATTGCCTCTTCTCCCCGTCTCCTAGCGCTGTGAAGGCTTTTATGACAGAGACAGGTGGCAAAATGTGTCTGTCTTTCGTTGCTGTCGCCGTTGGTGTGGAGTAAGCGTAAGGCTTAATGTCCTCTCTCTACTGATGGCATTTCAGACCGCATATATATCACGCCATTCTTCGCTGACAGCCATACTTCCCTCCAGTTTTAATAAATTATTTTCATCAAACTTCATGAGGATGTCGGGTGTGGGAAACAACAAACAACCCTCCTTTTCGTTCAAGTCCCCCCACCGTAACAATGACAGACAGCGATTCTTCGCGTGACGCATCATTCTCCCGTTATAATTTTGAGGGGGAAATCTCCGCAAAAACATGTCCCGTGCTAAAACGCTCTATCATCAAGTAATTGCATTGCCAGGGGAAATATAAGCGCAAACAGTAGTCAATAATTTTTCTCCGAAAGCCCGGCGTCAAGAGTTGGACCATTTTCCCACTTTCTGACCGAGTCCCGGTCCGCTAAGATATCTCGCGATTGAAGACACGTTGAATACCGCTATACAAACACACGAGCTCATGCAAATGCGCGCGAAAAGACGAAGTGGATGTCGGCGAGCACACATCATCAATCGTCCCTCTGGCCGGTATGGCGATATCCAGTCACTGGACACTTTTGATGGGAGGAGACCATTCATCCATCATGGAGTGTGGAGATCCCATTTCAAGCGTGCCCGTCTTCAGTGCATTACAGTATTCGATTCTCCAAATCGTGATTTATGGACGGTCCACAACGAAAGGTGAAGATTAGAAAGGATCATAATCTGGCGAGAGCGCAAAAATAAACACCAGGCACGGAATAAACCAACAGAGCCGTTTAATGAAGTAGGCTTCGTGTGTTTTTAGAATAAAAGTACTTGCACACTGTCAAGTGATAATGCAATAGATACTTTTGCATATTTTAACTGGGCAGTTAAATTTGTTTGTCGATTTCCCCCACCAAAATCGGAGATTTATAATTTACGGGAACCTTGATGAAAATGTGTTACTCAGAAAACGTAAAGATGCACAACGTACCAAAATTTAACAAAAACGTTCGTATGGCATGGTACGCTTTATATGCAAAATTAAAACGCATTTGGTGGTAGTAATTATTTTAGAAATATGTGTTAAATTAATTGGAAATATACTTAAGAACAACAAACTTTTACAGTGTTGTACAATATTTTAACAACCGAGGCCAGTAACATATATGAATATATTCGAAATTAGAAAACATGGGAAGTATTTATTCCCTTAATTAAAGTTTTAAAAGGAAAAGAATTCACATATAAACGCCGAAATAACCCAAAAAGATTATTTGGTCTGATATTTCTATAATCTTACTAGTGTTTACGGAAGTATCAGGATTCTAAAATTTCAACAAGAAAAATAATCTTATGGAGGAAAAAATAAAATAACTGTCAACAATACTTCTAATGGATAAAAAAATAATAAATTGTTCAGTTTACATAATCGGTATCATTCAGCTAGATTGACTTATAATAGACGCCCAAGCTATAATTTCATCAGTTATGAGCCCCCAACGGTAACTCAAGTGGAAACCCCTAATCTAGAGGAATATTTACGTGAATTGGGAACCATTGTTTTCCCTAATAAGCGCATTATTCCAAAGGTTATGTCTTGTACAATGGAAATGCAATGATGATCACCTGTTGGTCAGCTAATACATTATTAGAAGCCTAAAGGAAAAGGCATATAATAAACCTTATGAAAATAAATATAAATACACAGACAGCAGCTAATTTGAGATAAGAAGTGCTTATTGAGCAACAACAAAATGCCCCCGGAAATAAGGGATGAGATAGAAATTGCTTTCAGAGCAAACTGCAACCAGTTAGGATAACTACGACAACAAAATAAAATAAGCATATTTTTCATTTAAAAATACAAAAAGGACATGGAAATTTAAAAAGTGTATTACAATTGCAAAACAAGATTAGTTTATCTTCGCAAAACCTGGTTTCCAGACTTTACAGGTTGTCGCACAAAATACAAAGAACGAGCTTGAGAACAGATTAAAATAACCACACAACAGACAGAGAGTCCTTTAAAAATGCTCAGTTCATACTTCTTCATGACTTTTCCGCGAGAATAAGGGACAAGAGTAAAAGTGGAGGCAAATTGCTATCATTTTGCTCCACAGGCAACTTCCCCCCCCCCCCCCCAACCCCAAAACCGCTCTCATCCCCAGACAATGGATATTGTGCCTTTAAAAAGGAGGAAGACCCACCCTCTAATATCCGGCGGCCCACGCGACAGGCAGTTTTGTACCTTTTCATCGCCTCTCCCCTGGACGCGTGTGCGTTCGGGTAATGCAGTGTGAAATACTCAGATAAACAACAATACAAAAGGCATGTCTTCACAAATAAGGGCAAATCTTTGGGAGATAACGTGGGAGTTTCTACGTTTAATCTGTTCTGCACGAGTGCGAAAACATGAACACCAAGCGAATGAGACTAATTTGTAAGAATATTTTAGCTAAAATCTAACGATTTAATGAGGTTTTTGTCGGTTCAAGGGGATGATGGACTTACAAATTACCAAAAATCGAACAAAAATTAGAATTTTTTTGGGGTGTATTAATATTTTTAATGTATGCAAATATTGGAATAAAATTCATTTAAAGTATGTAGTGAAAAGTAAAATGAAACCTTGGTGGCTTTAGAAAAGTAAGTAATAAAGGTAGGTGAAAAAACATTTTCAAAATGGCTTTTTCTCAAAATGAGTAATTTCCAGATTTGCAAGTCTTTGATATATATACATTGCGTCATAATTTTTGGCGAAACTTTATAAAATTTATCATAAAGACTCCTCTAATACATCAAAATAAAGTTATGCATCCATTTTAGGTTTCGACATCATTCAGATTATGAAAATTTAACTTAAGCGTAGCAAAGTACAAAAATTTCACGAAAATTCAGAGTACAAGCATAAAAATATTTCCAAAAAATTAACTATTCAACGAAAGTACAAAGCAATACATAACTCTGTTCAAAGTGTATTTATAAGCAATATAAATGCAAAATTACGAGGGGGCAGTTAAAAATTGGATCGCAAGGAGCATTTAAAAAAATTAATTTCGATTTTTTAAATATTAAAAAAAAATTATAAAATTTTATAAGTTGTTTAATATAGTTATACTTTAATGAATATACATGCAAAATTTCATATCTCTGAAGTAAAAATTTCAAAAATCGCTTTGTAATGTCCATCATCCCCTTAATAGCCAGTGAATGAAATCCCGCAATGAATTGTTGTAAATCTTAAGGGAATCTGTCTTAAGATTATTAGGGAATCTGTCTTAAGGAATCTGTCTTAAGGGAATTTTTCTTAACACTTTGGACCTTACAGAACCTGATACATAGATGCTTTGCTTAGAAGCAAATACTGTCAAAAAGGTTTTTATATTTACATTGTATGAGAAGACCCATCATTTAGGTTTCCCAATGCCACGATAAAGATAGTAGAGGTAAACACTATTCCTATAGATCACGAAAACACATTTATTATGCTGAAGGTGAGAACCAAAGAAATTCGTTGGCTTCCTGAAATTTTTTCGAAGTACACCGTTTTCGACAAAAAGGGCAGTGGCACCACTTTATACTTCTACAACAATGCTTACCACGGAACTTTTAGGGCTTAATCCGAGAACAAGATCCTCTATTTCATAGGTTGAAGTTACCATACCATGAAAATAGGTTGAAATCTTAATGAGAAAATGAAAACTTTGCAGTGAGCTTGCAAGATTGAGTGTCAAACTTATGGTCAGATTTATGAGAATGATTTAAAAATTATAATTTAAAAATAATCGTGGGCCTTAAGACACTGTAAATATATTGTATTTAAGGTTTTGCTGAGAGCCGTGTATCAGATGTAATAGGTGGTTACCAACGAATAAATATATTTTACAATTTAAAAATAATCGTGGGCCTCAAGGCATTGCATGTATATTGAACTGAAGATTTTGCTGAGAGTCAATGTATAGTCATGTATCAACTATTGCCAAGCTGCAATAGCTGATTACCAATGAATAAATATATTTTGCAAGTAATTTTAGTAGCATTATATATATATATATATATATATATATATATATATATATATATATATATATATATATATATATATATATATGCATGTATGTGTGTGTGTGCTAAAATCTATTTCAAAAATTCCCAAATATAAAAAATACGTAGTTTACAATCGATAATCACGAACGAATTTTCCCTTACTTTATCAGAGATCACGAAAAAAATAAATTCTGTATCATGGTGTCATAATGGTTACCATCACAAATCTTCTATCTCAAAGTTAGGCTATGGGACATTAGTCTCATCACAGATTAGGCAGAAACATCTTTTTTTTAATTCCGTTTTTAAATAAACTAAACGTTAGCATAGTTTATAATTTTAAAATTTTGCGTAGTTAATTCTTGAAAGGGTATAAATTATCGGTCTATTGCAACAAAATTTAAAAAAATGGGGGGAAAACCCCCTTCAAAATATTGCATTTGAAGACTTTCTTTCAGATTAAAAAAAATATAAAAATAATCAATTTGCTAATCTGCGATTAGAAAAATACCAAGAGGAAAATTACCCACGTTTAATTTTGGAAATGAAGACATGCCTTAAGAAAATTACAAGGTAAAAAGTACTTTTTATATTCCATGTTTTTAAATTTTCTGTTGAATCATATAAACTTGACAATTCTATGTATTAATAAATACTTTTTTAAAATTTTTTGATGAATTATCCCATCAACTTGAAAGAAAATTAAGTTAATTGGAAGATAAGTTGCATATAACTTTTCGTTCCCGTTCCGGCCAATAGATGGCTGCACCAGTCTACAAAACAAAATTAACTGAAAATAACTGAAAATCAATTTAATTGTGCTTAAAGATGGCTAAAAGTATTAAAATATGCATTGTCATCGTGTCCTGAGCTATTCTAAAAGTTTCAAATGCCTATCTAGTCGGGAAGTTAGTTAAAAATCGATTGCAAGATTTGTACTTGACAAACACACACACACAAACAAGAAAGCAAGTTAATAAAAACATGGTAACATGGTAATGAAGACACGTCTTAAGGAAATAAGAAACGCATCTCGACACATCTACCGAAATAACATGTAACGTGCTAATCTGAAAATGTCATCACATATCCATACTCCGCCAGGTATTTCAAAAAGATATAAATTAGTTTCATTCACCTCGTGTTATAAAACGATAAATATTCTATGAATTATAAATAAAGCAAAGCAATCGCATTCTTAGAGAGCTTCACAGATGACAGCGTGTATTGTTCAAAAATACTCGCAGGAGGAGGGGAATCAAAGAAGTAGCAAAACAAATGATTCTCCTAATGAAATCGGAAAGAGCTCATTCCACTCCAAAAATTGATTCCAGTGATCAGGTCGATCCCACCTGACGAGCTCTTCGATCAATGAATGGGTTCTTCGCACGCTTCAAGTAAAACAAGAAAGGGGTGGAGGGAAATGAAAAAGAAAGGGGAAGGAGAATTGTGGCGAGGGGTCGAGTATAAAGTGCATTAGGGTAGTTTAAAGGTTATTTTTTAAATGCAGTTGTCTGTTTATTTTTTTTTAAATATATAGATAGAAAAAAATGTATAGGATAGTACATAACACCTTCAAGATAAAATATTTATTTTTACATTACATTAAACAAACAACAACAACAAAAAAAAAAAACAATCAATGCAAATGCAGAGAAAAATAATTTTTGAAAAGTTACTTGTAGCATGGTCACCTGATTTTTTTTATTTACCCCCACCGATAAAATTCATGAACATCATTAACCCTTCAGCGGGCGTGCCAATTTTTGGAACACCAGCAGGCGCGCGTGGTACAAAGTGCAACGTCTCTTTCCACCTTGATTATTCCTTTTGTAATAAACTTTTTCTTTTGAAAATGAAAATAATGATTCTGAGTTTTATGAAAAAATATAAAATGCTGATAATATTGAGATATATTTATAATTAAAGGCCAAACAATGCAGATAGAATCGCTTTATTTCAAAACTGCCCGGTTTGTTGGATCTAAGGACAACTTGCGAATCGATTCTTATTACGTCCAAAATCCTAAAAAACAATGAGATTGTCCATCTTCGTGATATGCGGGATACCATGTAATAGCTGCACATTGGATCCACTACATCAAGGCCTGCTTGTGTCGTATTGTAATCCAGTATAATCGCTGGATTACCACGGTTAAATCACGACTAACAAATGAATGGAAAGGAATACATGGGTCAGAAAATCAGACCTGCATTAGAAAGGGTGTAGCTATAAATAGAAACTAATTCGAACATTCAAACCTTACATGTAAAAACAAACAATTCAAAATTACGAAAATGTTGCACTTTATACATTGGCCCGCCCGCTGAAGGGTTAATATTTAGTGATAAGCTTTAAAAATGTAACGTCGCACAATCATAATGAACTAGTACATAGCTACAAGCGACTTCTAAACTCAGAAAAACTTTTGAGTTCAGCATAAAAAGAATATACTGTTCATTTGCTAGATAGCATCTTAAACAGCTTTAAAAAAAATTAAACACCTATAAACATTTGCTTCCCTAATTACATACATATCCAAATTATATTACATGCACGCACACACACACATATATACCCTTACGAATGTAAACAAACTCATTAACACACATATGCATAAAACAAAGGCTTTCATGATCATGTAAAAGTATATAAATAGCACGCTTAGCATAAGTATAAACGCAGGCATGTAAACACATACACAATTACCACGAACACACATACGACTGCGCAAAAACGCATGCATAACAATACATGCTTCACTGACACGACTGCGCCACACAAAAGTACTCCAAATAACACGCAGAGATAAGCTTATATAATCGCAACCTTGCCCCAGTGAAAGACGAATGAAACAAGAAAAACCCAAAAATGCTATTTGCAAGTACCAACGAGAACATTATGCACAGCGGCAATTCGTACTGTGCCCAATCTTCCCCAAAACTACAGAACCAAAGCGCGGGAATAATCTATTGGTAATACACGGCATAATTGTAATCACTCTCTAAATCATCCATTGCTGGAACGTCTCATCTTGCGGTGAAGGCAAGGCCACAACATCGCTTACAGGGCGACTCGCACAAAACGGATTATGCAGCGCAACCGTCGACAGCCGAGGACGCACGTCGCATATCAATGAGGAGGGGGGGGGGGCGAAAAGTATATATATGGATGAATGAATGAATGAATGATTCGGAATTGAATACCGTGATTCGAAAGGAAGTCCCACCGGACCTTTTGATTCGCATGACACACACCGAAATGGAACGCATAATTTTAAAGGGGACCTTTAGCCACCACACACACACACACACACACGCCTGGAATTCGGAGAGAAACCACAGAATGCCCGACGCGGTCGGTTATATCGGGGAACAATAGTCTGACAGGCATAAACGGAAATATCAAAGAGCAGGTAAATTCATACTTACAAAATCGTGCATGCATATGATGGTGGAATCAAACTCACGGACTTCTTCCCATGACTAAGTCAACAGTCGCGGCAAAATCCTCCGGTGGGATGACTAGTTACTTGTGAGGGCGGTCTTTTCAACTATGATTTTAAAAAAATCCAGAACGTAAGTCCAGACCGTCTCTCGGAATCCAATACCGAGCAGGCTAAGATGACGCACGTCACAGGTTGATCGGATAAACGTAGCTAGCCTCATCACAAAAATGGAACCCCACAGTGCAGTAGCATAGAACAACTCTACTATTAATTGTCCTGCGTCAACACCCCCTATAGGTTCAGACGCTGCTGTTACACGTGTAGGCAGAAAGATCCCGCGCCCCCTGAAATAGTCTGTGACGCCGCCTAAGAAAGATGCGTAGTCGATGTCTAGACATAGACATTTACTAGAACCTCCGTCAAAAAAGGAAAAGACATCGGAGAAAACTATTTTGGTCGACCTTCCGTGGATTTCCTTATTGGCAAATTAATCGCCAAAGTTTTTCAGCCAACTGCTACCATAAATATTTGAAGTTTATTAAACACATGAATGTACTGCAGTGAAGCGTTGTGTGTGTATATATATATATATATATATATATATACACTTTAAATTTTAATAATTTCTCTGCGATTTAGATACTGTGCGTGGTTGCTGGGTTCAAACTCAAATTTTTTCCTTTCACTTTTACAAGTTCACCAGATTTATAATTTCGCATACATTTTCAGAATGTTTCAACATATAAATCAAATTTAATACAAAATTAAATCTAATTTCATTACTATAAAATTAATTAATCCAATTAAATATAAAATTTTATAGGAAGCCAAAACCTCGTAAGTTTAGATATTTATCAAGAATTACTTTTAATGTACTCAAATAAAAAAATAAGTTAAAGAAAGAAAAGCGAATTCTACTAAACAGACATTGGTGATGACCACACAGCGACATACATAAAAAAAATTCCCTAAAATACAGCATAAAATGTTGTCATCGCAGTTAATAAATCTTAATAGCATGTAATATCGCCTTTGCATACATGCCATACGATATGCTATATGCATTTTAATCATGCAAACAAATGCGGAGGAGCGATGTTAAACGTAACACATTGAAATTTGCGTGGTCGTGTTTTGATAAAATGATTAAATATTCATTTATAAAGGTATAATAGCAGGATATAGTTATAATGTGACGGTTTTTTTTTTTTTTTTTTTTTTTTTTTTTTTTTTTTTTTTTTAATTTTCTTGTGGGAGTGGTTTGAAATTTGTGAAATACAGACGGAAGATTTTGAAAATTACTGTTATTCCCAGTAGCAGTAAATCTATGCGAAAGTTAAATTCAACAAACAGAGAACATTTCTGACCGTTCAATTCTACCTATGTGGTCGCAAACCTTCCGACAGAAAGTTTAAAAGCAGTACAACAACATATACTCCCCAACATGTAGGGTACATTTTATGCCCGAGTTCCCAAACTTGTGGGTTGCGAACCTCAAGAGGGTTGAGGGGTATTTTCTGGGAGGAGGGGGAAAATTTAAAGATAGTACATCTTGCCCCCCCCCCCCCCCCAACAAGTTGTGTATATTTTAAGCTAAGGTTCCCAAACTTGTGAGTTGCGAATCTGAAGAGGGTTGAGGGGTATTTTCTTGGTGGGGGGGGGGGAGGGGATCTACAGTTAGTACAACGTTGCCCCTCAGCATGTTGCTTAGATTTTAAGCTCAGGTTTCCAAACTTGTGAGTTACGAACCTGAAAAGGGTTGAGGGGTATTTTCTGGGGGGATTCTATATTTAGAACAACGTTGTCCTCCCCCCTTCCAACGTGTTGCGTATAATGTTCAGGTTCCCAAACTTGCGAGTTGCGAACCTCAAGAGGGTTAAGGGGTATATTAAAATTACATTCTTGCTATCATAGTTAAAAATTATTATCTTATGTGAACATTCAATTAAAAAAAAAAGTCTTATCCAGATTATCAGGATCAACGATGTTTTACTGTACAGCTTAAACGGCATGATTTCGGGAGGCAATTTTGCTTTAAAGTTTACCTTTCGTCATTCAAAACATCCATTTATTATTGCCATCACAGAAGTCATCGGTTTTCCTTAACATACGCCTCGTAGAGTAAATGCAAGTAAACACCCTTTTGGCCCTTCACAAACGGTAAATTTCCATAACGACGAGAACAGACGAGACTTTCCAGAACAGACGAGAGGTCTTAAATTCTGTTAATGAATGTAGATTCAAATTTCACTTACTTATTTACAATCTCTCTGGCGTTCCGATTAGGTGAGACATTCTTCCTATACACTCATTACACGCTCGCAAACAAAGGACGCTGATCTCATAGAGCTTCCTAATAATCGGAAAACAATTCTTTTTCGAGGGGGGGGGGGGAGAACACACACCGATATCACACAAACCGTCTAGACGAGGAGTCGTTATATTAAATATATAAAAGGTAATAGCCTGGAATGAGAGTTATCATATAATCCGTCAGCTGGAAAGTTGATGGGATGTGAGAGCATACTGGAAATCGATTTCTTACATTGTATAGTTAATTCGAGTTTGGGAGAAAGCGGACAGAAGAACTGAATAAATGATTAAAATATAGAGCAGCTCTAAGGAGAAATCTTAAGTTAATAACTGCACAATATGCTGAAAATAAATTGGACATATTTATTTTATTTTTATTTATTGATTGATTGATTTTTTTTTTTTGAGAGCGGGGGGGGGGGGGCTAATATCACCAGCCTTTAAAAATAACTACTTACGGAACAGAAAATGGTCTTTCTCATGATAATCTTTTTCGAGGTTTCTTTTTTCCCCTTTTAAAGTAGAAAAAGAAAAGCTATCCCAGTTCGAGTGAAATGGAAACGCCAGTTTTTAGGAAAAAAGCAATGTAATGAATACAAATAAATTTAATTACAAAACAATATAATTACAAAAATTAGCTATAAGGCGAGGTCTGACACTATAAATCTTTGAAAAATCATATAAAATTCAAAACAGATTAATACGAATCGTCTTCAAGGGGGGCAAATCACCCGATTCCCTCACCCCCCACGTTAGGCTACATTTTCCTATTCGTACATTTCCAAACAGAAAAGAAATGCATATTTTTGGATTCGGTTTTCTGCACATGAAGGTAGACATTTAAATAAAATAAATAGTTTTCTAAATTTAAAAAAAAATAATAAATAAAAAAAATCAGGTAGTCTTTTCTAACGAAACTACCGCAGGTTATTAACGTAAGATTACTTATCGTTGCTTACCTCTTTTGTATGTATTTATGTATGTATGTATGTGTTATGTATATATGTATCTATATATATGTATATATATATATATATACGTATATGTATGACATAACATGTCTTATAGAAGATTGGTTATTGGAACGCAGTAAATAGGCTAATTATTTTCAATAGTTTATTATCATTCATATGCACTTCCCCATAGGGAGGGAGCTAGACCGAGTGACATATGAAATGTAGCAAACAATATCAGAAAAAAGGCGCGGCTTTAAGCCGTGTTCTCATTTTTATATCGGGAAAATACAGAAGAGGTGATGCAAAGGTTATTCCCTATGACGTTATGTTACGTCATGGACTTGGGCGTGTCCAATGATTCTTATCGGTTCAGTCTCCCTAGACAGAGGTTGTCCTCTGTCTAGGGGGGTATAAAGTCTATAAGGATCTTTGTCAACAGGGGAACGAAGGGATTAAGTACTGCAATCTTTATAAGAATTACATCATCATTAGAAATCGAATAATTTACAGGAACATGGAGATGTCATATTAATATAAAAATTATTTTTATATTGCATGTATATCAAAATTTTGACGCATTTTGGTACTTTTCTGTTTAACTGTTTACTGCTTGTCTCAGCGATACAGGCTGGGTTTGGTGCGCTGCCTAAATTAGAACTCACGACGCAGGACGTCTGAAATTTTGTTTTTCGGAAGACCGTTATGGAGGAACATAATCCTACGTTTAAAAAAAAAAAAAAAAAAATCAGTATTCAATTATATACAGAACATTAAACTATTGATGTCTGTCAACAAATAAATTATTCTTTTTTACTATTCGACTTTTTTTAATACACAAATTGCATTTAACGATCTACTGTCATTAGAAAAAAAAAACAGAATTGAAAAATATGCAGTTGTACCTGTGTAATTAGAGAAATATAAATGGGAAAATACCGCATAGCTTAAGGGTGCAGTCTACTCGGACATTACCGGTTGAGGTCGGGGAGGGGGGAGGATTTCAAAGTGAAGCGCGGAGTGGCAAGTGTCGCCTACTGCGATGGGTGGTCAAGACATACTTATCAATCATCCCTTTCCCCCCACTTCAATAAGGCAAAATTTAGACCGAAATTTTGTATTTAAAATAAATAATCACCAAGTGTTTTTTCACGTGTAGCAAGCAATAGCTAACTGAGGTGCTCCAAACGTATCAAAGCAATGACAAATTTATACTAATACAGGATACCAAAACACTATAATTGTACTACCAATTTTTCTACCAATAAAATACAGTTCTCGGCCCACCGTCTTCTTTAACGGCTTCTCTAATTCAAAATGCAAATACACTTATTTTGGTTGTCATATTCGTGTCAACTTTTTTTTTTTCTTGATGTCTGAATTTTTCTCTGTTAACCACACGTGTTCAATATCCAAACTGGCGTGGCTCCAAGCATTGTCCCATAAAAACACCTAACATATTACAGCAATTTTTTTTAAATCTCATAATTGTCCCGTTTGTTTCAGGGGCAATATTTCTTTTTCTACCCCACAATAAACGCAAAATGCAAATTACGTATAATGCTTCATCCAAACTAAAAGAAAAAAAAAAATCCCATGGAAAAATTTGATCATCTCAGAGGCGTCTAGACGAAAGGCTAGACATTAACAAATAGAAGAAATTACCCGAGGAGGATTTCTAACCGGAGGAACTTCGATTTTGGGTATGGGTTATACTTCGTGCAAAAACAGGATAAGAAATACTAAAATACGGCATTTTGTGAGAATTATTACGTAAACCCGATGTAGAACTTTGTCTTGTGTAAACCAAATTTTAAAGCTGGATACGAAAAATTTAAGGAATGGTTATTGCATCTGTTTATTAGTAATAAACACATGGAAAGATACCGTTAAGCTAAACAGTTAATTGAAGTTTTGAAAATTACACGCTCTATATTTGTACGTCAAACTTAATATTCAAAAATATGATTTAAAAAGGTCAATCAGCGAAGAATTCCCTATAGCTTACTGTTGGGATTGAATATCTACGATAGCTACTAATGCAACGCTATGACCCTCTAAAATTTTTAAGACGCATTTTTCCGGCACGTGCTCTCAGGCTGATAAGAGTTTGTAACGAAATATTTCAGCCTCCAACTTGATATTTAAAAGCGTCAAAAATGTACCGTCTAAGAGGTTACTAAACCCTAAATTGTAGGGTTCAGTTAGTTGTCGTGGCAATCGTTTTTCAAGTTTTATGTGACGCTTAGAGGAATAGAGACCTTCGTAGCATATCTGAAAATTATTTCACTATGATTGATCAATGACAATCTAATCAAAGTACTTGCAACCCCCACCTCCTCCATTAAAAAAAAAGAAGAAGAAAGAGAGAGAGAGAGACCGAAAAAACTAGCGTTACACGACACAAGGTGAGTATTTTGTCATCACTTGAGTCACTTCGTAAAGCGAGCTTTTAGACCAGTCTTGTCTAACCGGCGGCCCTTGGCAGTTAACAAAGTGGCCCCACAAGATCGTAAACTTAATAAGATCTATCTTGGCAGAAAAAAATATTCCTCTCTTCATCATCACACTCTAATCAAGCCATCTCTTTTTGGCAGAAGCTACATTTCTGAACGACTACTTTAAAGATGAAGCACTCGAAGAGCAAAATTAGATTAAGAATCTTATGAGAAACCTTAAGGACCCACGAAGAATTTCAACCACTTCCATAGAACCAGATATTGAAGCATTAGTTTCACAGAAACAGGGCCAAATATCCCCATTAGTTTTAAGTTTATGTTGTTCTCTTTTTTATGATATGCTGAAACATAAAAGGCTTTATTTATATAAATTAACTATTATATTTTTAATGCGGCCCGAGGCTATTCCTTCGCACTCAGTGCGCGACCCGGGCAAGTCAAAAGTTGGACATCCCTGTTCTAGACCGTGATGCATACAATGCACTATCTCTCGAAGAAGATAAACACTGAACACTGGATCTTTACAGTGATCTGTCAAGATTCTGTTTGCATGACGACGTTATCGGGGCATCAATTACTTCTCAATTTCACTCTCTCAAACCCTATTAGAACCATAATTAGCGCACTGGAATTAACCAGGCTTTTTTCACAAAAATAAACCTTAAATGTTTAAAATACCTGGGCTAAAAAGAACATAAAATACGCCCCAAATATTTCTTCGGAACAGATATCGTTGTAACCACTCTTTGCTGAAGTACAAATCGCGTACGGACTGTCATAAACGAAACAAGGAAAAAAAAATATCCACAAACAGACATCATTCATAAAAACATCGACATCTGACTCGCCGAGAACGCTTCAAGGACGACACAAACAATAAATGCACAGAAAATGCAGCAGACAATCGATGAGAAGGCCGCATCAATTTCTGCTAAAGAAAAAAAAAATAATAATACAACAACAAATAAATAAAAAAGTAATTTCGACGGAGCTTCGATTCGAATTTCTCATCTTCCACGTGAGTAATTTTCCGATTTTTCAGGCAGTTCCTGCGCTCGGGTACTTGTAATCCGGGAAAGATAAATGAAGGAAATCCCTCTGACAGAACCCCGCGGAAACCAGACCCTCGGTTGCTCGTTACGAAGTGTTCTTCCGAAGGACAATGGACTTGGGACACAGTCACTTTCACAGGGGAGGTTTATGAAGCTGACTAGCTGACACCGGTGGGGGCGTTTTTAGGCACAAGCAGATATTTAAATGAGTTTCTGCTCAGATTGCAAGTCATGTTCTTCATCAGGTCGAGGAGCATTGGATGCGATTCTCTCTACAGACAAATTTCCGAATGAAAAGATACTAATGAAATTGATTAAAAATATAGTAAAAGACAAATTTCCAGAAGAACGTCGCGGCAGAAGCGGAGACATGAAAGGGTATTCATTTGTCAAGAAACATGGGAAAAAGAATTTTTATGCCCACGCAAAGGGACACGCCCGAAAACGGAGCGGGATTTCGTGAAAAAGGCGGGAAAATACATCGAGATGACGGCATTATGAAACAGAGCTAATAAATAATTAAGGATTACGATCTGTTCCTGAAGGAGAATTTTTTTTTTCATTACGAGACGGGGCGGCGTGTTATATAAATGCGTTCTTTTAATTTTTTTTATTTATTTTTTAGGGGGGGGGGGGGGCTGATGATCCTTAACCCAATAAAAAATTACAAGTGCCACTACAATCCTAAATGTATGCCCAAAAGCAACAAGCATAAACGGCCAAAATCAAATACACAATGCAGTGAGTCGTGCAGCGGAGATCCTGGAGTTAAACATCCCCCCACCACCCCCAAAAATAAAAATAAAAATAATAATAATAATAATAATAGTCAGCAAACTGCTATATGTGTGTGTGTGTATGTATCTACAACAAAGCAAATAATTACGCGTTTAAGCAATAGTTTCAATATATATATACGAAATTCAACAACCCTTCAGGACCAAATGCTTGTTTCAACACTGGTTCAATGCCCTAGGTTAAATATAGCTTTCCTCCGCTGAATAAATACAAATTTTTCATTTTGCCCCGGTTTAGAAAAGAAACAACAACAACAACAAAACTATTAGGTAAGACCACAAGCCATTGGTAACATTCAAACAAACCCTGTAAAACCAGACAAATAAACGAGAAATGATATTTAAACTGAAAAATAAACTAGTTATAAAGAGAAGAGTTGGGGTAGTGAAAAAAAATAAATAAATAAACGAGCAATATAAAAACAGTAGAAGATCAGTGGCTACGGAGGAACACGCGAACGTTCCGTCGATAGATCCCCAGGCCAATTTCGATGATCCACTGAGCAGCCATTAAAATGGGTTCTCCTCCTATTTCTGGTTGAACACCCAACAGATGGACCTGTTTGGATGGTCAAATAGCATTCATGCCTCTGGCGCATTCTGTAAGGTGTTAATAAAAGTTGACTGTTATAACGTCTTAGTCATAACAATAAATAACCTTTCCAACTTTAAGAAAACAGCAAAAGCACCTAGCAGAATATATTATGAGAGTATGTCAGTATTAAAGGCATATATATCCTTATAATAGTTGCCGTGTTCTGTAGTCGACTCTGTCCGTAACGCGTCCGGGGCGACCACCTCATATCCATCCATTTGGCATCCATTTTGTTTTATCAGTTAGGCTTAACAAGTTAAAAGTAAAGTTCAAAAAGATTATTTGCCAACTAAACCCAAATAATTGTAATTAAAACAGCGTAATATCGACACAAATCAACTTTATTTCGATCAATTTTATTTCAAAATTATCTCTTCATTAGAGAATTATCTCTTTTCCGCCACCTTTCGCGTTATCATAGTGTTTCTCAGAACTTGAAAATGTAAACACAAGTGAGTCATTCATTCACCGTGATTCGTTAATTTAAGAAAAATTGAATCAGAATTTTTTTCACAGTAAAACAGGTTTTCATTATTTTAACCATATATAACATATATATTTTAATATATACTATATATTTTTTAATACATAATATATAATATATATTACAATACAGTATTACAATTTAATATTACAATAATGTCGAATTTAGTTGCAAACTTGACGCATGCGCAGTGATATGTTCCAAACTGTACGTCACAAAAGCTAGCCGGTTCAAAAGGCCAAAACTTCAGTATACAGATTTTTTGCATTTACAACACATGGAATTCTATATATTCCACATCTAATACGTGTTTAGTAACGATTCAATAACTTTGTATGATTTTTAATCAGAATTTCTTTAGTTTATATATATTATTTTTGCTTAATATATATTTATACATATATTTATATATTTATATATTTATACATATATTTATATATTTATACATATATATATATATTTAACAATATATAATATATGTACATTAAATTGAAATACACATGCAAAAATTTTTTGCACGTGAATAATTTGTATGATATTTTAATCTGATTTTCTTTATATATTTTATTTTTTCTTAATATATTTATACATAGCCTATTTATACATATATATAGCATAAGATATAATATATGTACATTAAATTGAAATACACATGCAAAAATTTTTTGCACGTGAATAATTTGCATGATATTTTAATCTGATTTTCTTTATATATTTTATTTTTGCTTAATATATTTATACATAGCCTATTTATACATATATATAGCATAAGATATAATATATGTACATTAAATTGAAATACACATGCAAAAATTTTTTGCATGTGAATAATTTGCATGATATTTTAATCTGATTTTCTTTATATATTTTATTTTTGCTTAATATATTTATACATAGCCTATTTATACATATATATAGCATAATATATAATATATGTACATTAAATTGAAATACACGTGCAAAAATTTTTTGCACGTGAATAATTTGCATGATATTTTAATCTGATTTTCTTTATATATTTTATTTTTGCTTAATATATTTATACATAGCCTATTTATACATATATATAGCATAAGATATAATATATGTATATTAAATTGAAATACACGTGCAAAAATTTTTTGCACGTGAGTAATTTGCATGATATTTTAATCTGATTTTCTTTATATATTTTATTTTTGCTTAATATATTTATACATAGCCTATTTATACATATATATAGCATAAGATATAATATATGTACATTAAATTGAAATACACATGCAAAAATATTTTGCACGTGAATAATTTGCATGATATTTTAATCTGATTTTCTTTATATATTTTATTTTTGCTTAATATATTTATACATAGCCTATTTATACATATATATAGCATAAAATATGATATATGTACATTAAATTGAAATACACGTGCAAAAATTTTTTGCACGTGAATAATTTGCATGATATTTTAATCTGATTTTCTTTATATATTGTATTTTTGCTTAATATATTTATACTTAGCCTATTTATACATATATATAGCATAAGATATAATATATGTACATTAAATTGAAATACACATGCAAAAATTATTTGCACGTGAATAATTTGCATGATATTTTAATCTGATTTTATTTATATATTTTATTTTTGTTTAATATATTTATACATAGCCTATTTATACATATATAGCATAATACATGATTATATAAAATATTTATATTACATTGAAATAGATTGAATTAGCAGTATTGTTTCTAAATATCTGGCTGCATTAGTTAGACTGTACAAGTCGGATTTTAAAATCAGCTGCAAGCATGGTTTTTTTTTTCCAAGAACGTTTTTTAATTATAAACTTCAATATTTTTTTTAAAAAACCTCACTGTAATAATTTTTAGTAAAGCATTCTATTGCGATGATAGTGTATCTTTTAAGGTGACTGCCTACGTTGAAAATTTCATTTTTTGACTATTTTGGTCAATTTTATTTTTTCCAGGAATCGTGCAATTCAATCTTTTCTCTTTTCAAAACCGTTTTGATTTTCATTCTACATCAATTAGAAGCAGAGTTATAGCTATTTTAAAAAATGTCTGCTACAAAATTGAAGTGGCAAACAACTTGAACTGAGTTTTTCTCAGAATTATGTTTTTAGCACAAATCTTTACCGTTATCATGATATTTCACACAATAATACATATAATTTGATAAAATTTTCGGGAAATGTTTTAGATGCTATTGTTAATGAAATGACGCTCAATAATTGATGCATAATAATAAATAGTTAAATAGTTTTTGTTTGGGCAGCAGCATACGCCGAAATTTTCAAAAGTGTGGGGGGGGGGGTTACTATGAAAAAGTAGTTTTCAGCAATCAGTGCAGAGCTTGAACCTATTTAAGTAATATATGTAATCAGAAAAAATGGGGGGGGGTTAACCCCCATCAACCCCTCCCCTGCATACGCCACTGTGTTTGGGGCTGTTTTTATAAGGAGAGGAATGATGAATTGGGGGAAATTTTCATATTGCAACATTTTTGCATTTTAAAATTTCTCTTAGATTGTGGGTCATTTAAGATAACTGTCAGATGTGTCGCATTTTAGCTAATTTTCATTGAAAATTACTTCAAATTGACCAATTTATAAAAAAGTATGGTATTTACTGGCAAGTTTTTGTTTATTTTTTAATTTTCAAGTGCTATTTTACCATAAAAAACAAAAAAATCTTTAAAAAATGATTTTTTAAAAAAATTGGCTCCAAATGTAGGCAGTCACCTTAAAACAATATTTCAGGTGATTATAAGGGGACATTTTATTATTTTGTTTTGTGCCACTTTCTCGAATTATATTACTTTATTTTTCAGATCTAATAAAAAAAAGTATTAAAAAATTTCACCTTCAAATTAGAAAACAATTTAAAATTAACAAATCAGACAGCAAACATTCAAGTAAATTTCAATGTTCTAAATTGCAACACATCAGGTTGCAAAACAGTATATTATTTTCTAATATTCACATTTTTACATGTACTATCTACGGTATGTACTGTATAGTAGTGTGCTTTTCAGAGCAAATACCTAACATAACGGCAAAATTTTCTTAAATTTTTAAAAGTCTGTAATTTTCCGATACCTTTCACGTTTTCATAGCGTTTCAATTAAATTAATAACAAGTATTCATTTTATATATTCGGGACATGAAAATGTAAACATGAAGTTAGTCATTCATTCATCTTTTTTTTTTTATAAGATGAATGAATAACTTCATGTTTACATTAATTCATGTTTACATTTTTACAGAATATTATTTTCTAATATTCTGTAAAAATTTCTTATATTTTAACAAGGTTATGAATCTTTTTTTTATTGGAACTGTTCAATTACTTACCATCAAGTTTTGACAGGTACTGTCTACGGTATGTACTGTATAGTAGTATGCTTTTCAGAGCGAATACCTAACATAACGGCAAAATTTTCTTAAATTTTTAAAAGTCTGTAAATTTTCCAATACCTTTCACGTTTTCATAGCGTTTCAATTAAATTAATAACAAGTATTCATTTTATATATTCGGGACTTGAAAATGTAAACATGAAGTTAGTCATTCATTCATCACGTTTTTACATGTACTATCTACGGTATGTACTGTATAGTAGTATGCTTTTCAGAGCGAATACCTAACATAACGGCAAAATTTTCTTAAATTTTTAAGTCTGTAATTTTCCGATACCTTTCACATTTTCATAGCGTTTCAATTAAATTAATAACAAGTATTCATTTTATATATTCGGGACATGAAAATGTAAACATGAAGTTAGTCATTCATTCATCTTTTTTTTTTTTTTTATATATATATATATATTTATATTTTAACCATACTAGCCACTGCGTGACCAGCATGGTCACTTTTAGTTTTAAATTTCCTTTTGCAAAACAACGCAACTGAAAGTGACATATGTAAGGAATGTTACAATTACCTGTCATCATAAATATATGTTGTTAAGGGGTATTCTCTATTAAGCTGATTCTAAAACATCGTGATCAAAAAATGTGAATTTCCATTACCTTAGAACAGAGTTAAAGATAAGACTGAGAAAGCCCACATCAATGATTTTAAAAATTACATCCCTCTTTGTATGTACTATTTTTCAAAATTAAGATATCTATACTTTATCATTACAACAAATAAGAAATTGCAGGGGGAAAATTTTAAATATAGTGTTGATTACATCACTCTCTGTATGAATTACTGTTAACAATTCAGATATCTACACTTAATCATATTAAATAATAAATTGCTGGAAAAATTTCTTCATTTATAAAATGGAGCAAAAATTCAGCAATTTTTCAAAATTAAGATATCTACACTTTACCATTACAAGAAATAAGAAATTGTTGGGGGGAAATTTTAAATACAGTGTTGATTACATCACTCTCTGTATGTATTACTGTTCACAATTCAGATATCTACACTTAATCATATTAAATAATAAATTCTTGGGAAAATTTCCTCACTTATAAAATGGAGCAAAAATTCAGCAAGTACTTAAAATATAGTGTGGATTTCAACTATGATATTCATAAAACTTCTTGATATACAGATTTGAGTATTTCAAAAGTAGGAGATACTAAAGCGACAGAATCAAAAGAATGGATTCTAGATAAACCTACATACAACTGTCCATGGTTAAACACTGGATTTGATAGGTCTAAACATTTATTGTCAAAAGATCAGCGGTTGTAACTTATGCGGCCACTACACACACGCGGTTTTAAATTGCGGACAGCCGCGGTTTACATCCGGTAGTTGCAGCCGTTGCCATTCGAAGTGTAGAAATATCGTAGATTTTTGTGCCGCATACCTACGCGTTTTATATATAGGGATTATTTTAACCAGATATTACAATAATATCAAATTTTGTATTTTCGGAAAGTTGCAAACTCGGCGCATGGATAGTGATATGTTCAAAAGTGTCTGTACGGTAGCGTGCTTTTCAAAGCGAATACCTAATATAACCGCAAAATATTCTTACATTTTTTTGAAGTGTTTTATTGAATATTTCTAAATTACCAGCACACGTGGCTTTCATATGAATTTCTAATATTTTAATAAGGTTATGAACCCTTTTTTTATTGGAATGTTTACTTAACAACCGTCAAGTTTTGACGGGTACCATCTAGTATATATATAAAAGAGGAAATAAATAATTAGCTTCTATATATATCATCCATTAACTCTGAGTATAGAATATTGTTTCTATTTTAAAAAGCTTACAAACCTCACAGTTTACTCCTGACATATATATATATATATATATATATATATATATATATATATATATATATATATATATATATATATATATATATATATATATATATATATATATATAGCCCATGAATACCTTCGTGCTCTCCCGCTGAATCGAAAATTATCATCGATTCGAAATGGCATCAAAAACAAAACGATAAACAACGGTAATAAATTTTTTATGTGGATTCACAAGCACGTTAGGTTTCATAACTTTATTAAACAGTCTCCTCCTCTTCGCTTCTGAAGGAAGATTACACGTCATTATGTGTTTATTTAAACAAAAGTAAAACATTCTTCGGAACTACAGATTAAATTATTAGATAAATGCTCGTCTCACTTGTGATACTTAACCAAATAAAAATTCATCCAATATAATAGCAAGCCACGGAAAACGAGAGGGGGGGGGGGGGGAAACCAACAAGTTTCTCGGATGTAAAAAAAACACCATCCAACGAGCTTTAAGGGCATTTCGGCGACAACTACTTCTTTAAAAGGGTACTCTTTCATTTATAGGCTGGGAGGCGGATACCTTTTGGTTTTTCAAGGTTGCTGTTTCAGTTGTTTTTTATTTAGCGATGCAAGTTCAGGGTCGTTCATTTGTGGAATTCTTATTGACGCTGATGTCTAGCACGAGAACTTTTTTTTATGATTTTGTTTTTCCCTTTTTTATCGTTTGCTTTCAGGCAGTGCTTATTTATTGGGATGAGTGATTATTTGCGCCTATTCAAACTTAAGTTCTTTTGTTGTATTGTTCATTTCTCAATCCGAACAGCAAGTATACAGCGTATTGTAAGAGATATCCGTTACTTTTCATAATTAATAACATCTCAGATTTTAATAATTATTTTAAATATTGTGATTTTTTTTATTTTAAGCAGTTTCTTATGTCACATACCGGTGTACACGGAGTACTTCTTTTCTGTTCAATTTCCAATACTACACGCCTTGTAAGTTTGAATGCAATTAAGTACACGCCTTGTAGTACTTAATTACATGAAGACACATCCTCTCTGTAACTTAATCGACTATAATTAGGTTACTTAAGGTTTAGTTAATGGCGGAAGACGAAGAAATGTATTACACACTTCCGCTTATATTTCAACCATTTTTCTTTCAAAGTGTCGTATAAGATTGGTCACATACGGTTTTGAATATTTAAAAATATTCCACGTATTTGCTTTTACGCTCGAGATTCAACACG
Source organism: Dolomedes plantarius (assembly GCA_907164885.2). Classification (NCBI taxonomy): domain Eukaryota; kingdom Metazoa; phylum Arthropoda; class Arachnida; order Araneae; family Dolomedidae; genus Dolomedes; species Dolomedes plantarius. The sequence continues at coordinate 248,893,777 of OU015490.1, forward strand.
TACGGAATTGACACATTTATTACAACAGTATTTTCCAACACTATTTTCGGCGACTAAAAGCGACAAGAAAACTTAAAAATTCCACCACTCAATATATGAAACTGACAAAATTTTAACGGTCCCTCTCGAAAAAGGAGGGTATGCAAAAGTGGTTGATAGCAAGCAGCAGGGGGAAGTTTACGGCATTTCTGTGGTCCGTAAGTAACAGGGCAGGGGGGAATTCTTATGAGGAACGTAACAGAGAATAAATATTTAAAAAGGATTAGAGGGGCAGAAAATACGTTTTATATACCTCTGCCAATTCAGTGCAAGTTGCGTATTTTTGATACGACAAGTCTGAAATTGATTTTATTTACGCACAAATATTTTGAGATGAAAAAAATATTTTTTTCATCTCAAAATGATGCTAGAATAATTTTGTTCGTCTAAGTTTTAGCAAGGTAAAAAATGTAATTATTCACCAAATTCAGGAGCAATTTCGGTCAGAAATCATTGATTTTGCGCAATTCTTCCTCCATTAGTCTACTATTAGTTAACCACACACACATATATATATATATAACGCCCGGTGGTGTAGTGGTTAAGAGCTTCAAGCTGCCACACCACAGGTCGAAGGTTCGATCCTGCGACAGGGCAAGGTCCACTCAGCCTTTCATCCCTTGAGTGGGTCGATAAATGTGGACCAAGCTTGCTTGGGAACTAAACTATGGAGGGGGGGGGGGTCACGTCAGGTTGACCACCTGACTGAGACATGCTGTACGGCCCCTCAAGCCTACGGTGACGAAAGCGGCGATGGGCACCGCCGGCCTTGGTCCACAGCGGACTATTGTGCCATGAGTTCAGTTTACACACACATATATAATTATTTTTATCACTATTAAGTATTCTTTCTTTGCGCCCTCGATAGCCTCCCCCCCACACACATATTTTATATAATATATATATATATATATATATATATATATATATATATATATATATATATATATATATATATATATATATATAAATAAATAAATAAACCCAGTTAACGAATACCTCTGACAAGAAAACACATTAATTACGTCTCTGCATCGGAAAGTGGGCAGTGGTGAAATAAGCAACGCCTTTTCCCTTTACTAAGTATCAGTGGAAACGAGTAAGAAATGACAATTTTTCATCTTCAAGGGCTGTTAAGGTAGCAGCGTACACATTCTCACAGAAATTGGATATGTATAGAGACTACCCGCGGCGGTCTTCTTAAAATATTTAATCGTTCTTTTTTTTCTAAAATACCTATTGGGAGGGATAAGTAAGTTTTATGATTCTGGCAAGAAAACACGAACAAAACTTGTCAAGCTTGTACTTAGGTAGGTGTAACAAATGATCAACGCCATTAATAGGGTTGATACAGACTCGAGGAATATTGGAACTAAGTATCAGTGGAAACGAGTACAGTGGGTGAGGGATGACAATTTTTCATCTTCACGGACTGTTAACTTAGCAACGGCCACGTTCTTACAGAAATTGGATATGCATAAAACGATAGAGACCACCCGCGGAGGTCTTAAAATATTTAATCGTTCTCTATCTTTGCAGAATATTGGATCATAAACATATGATAACGATTAGAAAATTTCAATAAATTCACCAAGGGTATTTCGAATTTCTAATGCGAATCAGCTTTTTCCCTTTCGAGTAGAGTTAGGTTGAGTTAGTTGCGAGTGCTATGGTCATTTTTTGCTACACGGGGGCTAATTAGACCGGGACTTAGAGTTTAAAGCCGATTCCGAACGGCTACAAACATCCAAACCAACAGTGGGATTCGAACCCACAGGATCTACACCGAATGCCAGCGACCTAGCCACTCGGCTGTTTTGATTTTAAAGAAACGGCAAGACCACAATTTTGATTTCCTTGCTTTATCACCTTTACTTATTTTAAACACCATTATTTTTTACTACTTTTTATATGGATAGTTGTTGTGGCTCTGCTGTCTTGATTTGTCCTTTCTGGACCTTGCGCCAGTAAAAATTCAACCAACCAACCGAAATGGTTAAGAACAATATCTAGCTGGAGCATCCATATGAACATACTTTCAGCCGTAATTTCATCTTATAACCCCAAATAAACCCAATCAATCCATCAATAGAGTTTTAAACAAAAAAGACAAACCACCTTGCCCGATCTATTATTAAAAGAACGATCCGACTAGCTATCTGGATTCCTGCCGGGAGAGAAATCCAACATTTCTGCCTTACTCCTCCACCAAATCCCCTGGAATCTCTTCCGGCCGGCCATCCATTCCACCCTGACGAGGGGGCGTTTCCGTAGCGTGTGAAATTAATGGAAAAAAAGGGGAAAAACCGCCTCCATAAATCAGCCAGCTGTCATTATGAGGGTAAGAGAAAAATTACCATGTTCTGTCCATTCTTCCTTCTTATTACCAATTAAGACGTAGACTCGGATCCTTGTAGCGAATAAATTACGGCAAAAAAGCATCAAATCTTTATTGCTGTTTTTGTAGCACATTTCTTTCTCCTAACCGTATCTCAATTTGTGGACGGTCCGCCAAGGAGGAACGGGGGAACGCAAGCATAGGTTAATGATAATGTTTGTGCTCGTAGAAAGTGTGTAATTTGCTTGAAAAAGTTTTCTATGAAAACCGTTCAGGTCACGTCTAGCGCGTACCGGAGTAATTAGCAGAGCTCGGTCGGTCATCAGAAAAGGCCTTGTAATTAGATGCAATTAAATAAGCGGGTATATTTGTCACTCCTTTTTTCCGCCGTTTAGTACTGAGAGGGTTTTTTTTTTTTGTTGTTCCCAATCAGCTTGATCGTGAGTTATTTCAAACAAATTTGAATGTTAAATTGGCGTTATCATAATATACCCGTAAACTATTACATGGAAACCTAATTATCCAATCGACCACCCGTAATCATTTGGTTCACCCACTATTATTCATCGATTAGAATGAATTTAAGCTAATTTTTATATTGCATCGGAAGAAAGATTTATTTTCAGGGAGTTAAATATTTCAATCTAAACGTGTAATTAATAAATTTAAAAAAAAAATCTGATTAATAATCCCCATTATTTTTATTAATAACATGTTCGAGTTCAAAAAAGTGTGATTTTAGATTTATTCGCAGTCTTTCAGAAACACTGAAGCGTTTTCCTTATTCTGCGGCTAATAGCCAGTGCAACATTTAAAAAAATTAAATTAGTTTTGCTGTGAAGATAAATAATCCAACAGATATAGATAAAAATTATACTAAAAAAGACAAAAAACAAACAGAAATCAAGCACTCTGGGCATCCACGCACCAACGGCAAGATTCTGCATAAGAGCCGGAACTGAACCATAAAACGACAGAGGTAATCGACAGGTCACGTCATCAGGGGGCCTAACCATGTCAATTACCTCAAGGGGAACTTTCTGAATAGGATGCAGGTAAGCCCAAAAGACATCCCAAGGCCCCGAGTTCCCCAAAGAAGCAAGTTGTTTTATGTTATAGTGGTTTAGCAGTCTATGCTTGAATTTTTATTTTGTTTATTTCTATGGTTTACTTTTTAAATTTTGCTGTGAAGATCAGATTACCAAAATATCTCTTTTGAAGAAACATATCCTCTTTTTTTATTCCGATATTTTCTGTCCTCCCTTTTCCTTAGATACTTTTCGTCCTAGTTTTGCTGTGACGATAAGGTTACTAGAATATCTCTTTTGAAGAGAACATATCCTTTTTTTTAATTCTGATATTTTTCTGCCCTCCCTTTTCCTTAGATACTTTTTGGTCCTAGTTTTGCTGTGACGATAAGGTTACTAGAATATCTCTTTTGAAGAGAACATATCTTTTTTTTAAATTCTGATATTTTTCTGCCCTCCCTTTTCTTTAGATACTTTTTGTCCTAGTTTTGCTGTGACGATAAGGTTACTAGAATATCTCTTTTGAAGAGAACATATCCTTTTTTTTAATTCTGATATTTTTCTGCCCTCCCTTTTCCTTAGATACTTTTTGTCCTAGTTTTGCTGTGACGATAAGGTTACTAGAATATCTCTTTTGAAGAGAACATATCCTTTTTTTTAATTCTGATATTTTTCTGCCCTCCCTTTTCCTTAGATACTTTTTGTCCTAGTTTTGCTGTGACGATAAGGTTACTAGAATATCTCTTTTGAAGAGAACATATCCTTTTTTTTAATTCTGATATTTTTCTGCCCTCCCTTTTCCTTAGATACTTTTTGTCCTAGTTTTGCTGTGACGATAAGGTTACTAGAATATCTCTTTTGAAGAGAACATATCCTTTTTTTTAATTCTGATATTTTTCTGCCCTCCCTTTTCCTTAGATACTTTTTGGTCCTAGTTTTGCTGTGACGATAAGGTTACTAGAATATCTCTTTTGAAGAGAACATATCTTTTTTTTAAATTCTGATATTTTTCTGCCCTCCCTTTTCTTTAGATACTTTTTGTCCTAGTTTTGCTGTGACGATAAGGTTACTAGAATATCTCTTTTGAAGAGAACATATCCTTTTTTTTAATTCTGATATTTTTCTGCCCTCCCTTTTCCTTAGATACTTTTTGTCCTAGTTTTGCTGTGACGATAAGGTTACTAGAATATCTCTTTTGAAGAGAACATATCCTTTTTTTTAATTCTGATATTTTTCTGCCCTCCCTTTTCCTTAGATACTTTTTGTCCTAGTTTTGCTGTGACGATAAGGTTACTAGAATATCTCTTTTGAAGAGAACATATCCTTTTTTTTAATTCTGATATTTTTCTGCCCTCCCTTTTCCTTAGATACTTTTTGTCCTAGTTTTGCTGTGACGATAAGGTTACTAGAATATCTCTTTTGAAGAGAACATATCCTTTTTTTTAATTCTGATATTTTTCTGCCCTCCCTTTTCCTTAGATACTTTTTGTCCTAGTTTTGCTGTGACGATAAGGTTACTAGAATATCTCTTTTGAAGAGAACATATCCTTTTTTTTAATTCTGATATTTTTTTTCTGCCCTCCCTTTTCCTTAGATACTTTTTATCCTAGATTTGCTGTGAAGATAAGGTTAGCAGAATATCTCTTTTGAAGAGAACATGTCCTTTTTTTTAATTCTGATATTTTTCTGTCCTCTCTTTTCCTTAGATACTTCTTGTCCTATCTTTAATTAAATAACGCAACGCCCTCGTTCGTCCATTAAAAATACTTATATCAATTATCCCCTATGGCAACTCAATTTTCATGGGACTGACTCAAGTTTAACTCTTTCAACTGTGTGGACGGCAACAGTTAATATATTACGAAATATGGTAAAACTTGCTATTATTTACACTTCACGCTTTGATCCATCTAAAACTGTGAATTTCAACCTTTAATTGCCTAACCCCCCTGGATGACCT